>CAACVS010000385.1:123673-205460 GCA_900660405.1 Pseudo-nitzschia multistriata
GCAGTGTGCTTTATATGTGACATTTCAATTATGCCCCTCAGGTGATATGGTTTTGATAAACATTTTTGTATTGTATAACTGTGGAGATTCAAAAATAGCCAATTAATCCTACATTTTGAATGCTTGATATACATACTACMCTAATAATTCAATACTCAATGACCCCCTATAATCCCCCATAKCAATGAATTTGTCTTTTTACTGAGATTCGATTTATGTGCTTATCATTGTCAAGTGTCTGTTGGGGACCAAGATACAGCTCAAACTGACAGTTCAAGACTATAACAGAYACAGTTAAAATAACATGGAGCATCAATTTTTGGCTATTTTTTTTTACCGTGTAATAACTCATGGGATTAAAATTTGACTTGTACTAGGGCTACACCAGCACACATGTGAGCAAAACTATTTCGTTGCAAGACTGAAACTATTTGGTTGCATGACTGGTGGGTATCAAAAATTCAAGTACTGAGCACATGCATTTGGTATGTGCTTGTAGAGATCCTACTACTGGAACTKGATGACCAACAGCAAACCAATGCATTAGTAAAGAGACCCTTCTTGCTTGAGAAGCTTCATCTGAGTGATCACTGTAATAGCTGTAAAGCATATTCCATGCWTTTGTATCATTGTGTCCCTGCTGTCTCTGCCTTCAGTGTGATGGAAAGAAACTTTGAGCACAWTGAATATCTTGAGTCGCCCATTCTCATTTTCATGGTGTCCCCTGATGATATTTTTCACTTTGTGTTGCTTRCTGTCTATCCCCTGCTTTGGTTTCTTTGTCTTGTGAGTTCCTTGGAGTCCACTATCAGCTTCAACCAATTCCCAGCTGTCTAATCTTGTTGCAGACTCAGTGTCAAAGATGCATTTCTTGGAAGTGCCAGTAGGAAAGGGMATGAGGATTGAGGTTGACCAAGGAATTTGTTCTCCCATAGTATCACATTTGCCTGAAGGTCAAAGATCTTTCTCATGAAGTAACACGACCACTTTTGGRATGTATCTTTGTGAGGCCATCCTACTACTATTGAATAGTGGAACTCTTCTGATGTGGTGTAAACTCTGAGGAATAGCAGTCCTCCATAGGAGGTGTTTTGGTTCAGGTGATTCATCTTGAAGTGTTGACTCAATGTGTTGACTCAATATAATATCACAAATCAGCAATTACTGCGCTTGGCATGCCAAATTGTCCTGCTATGCACTGCTATGCAGCATTCTTTATACTTATTGTTCCATTCCCTATCAGCAGGCCATTGAACAATCTCACATATGTTTTCAATTGTTTCCACTTTGAACATTTTTGCTGTTTTCCCTTTTGCTTTGTCTTTTGTTGATAATRTTGAAACTGTTGGTAAAGTAAATGATTGCTAAAAGTAACACCTCGTCCTCTGATTTTGGTGGCACGTGCTGTCCCTATCTAAAAGAAAATTCGAGGCGCGCGCGCCGAGGATTTTCTTTTTAGATAGGGACAAGCACGTGCCACCAAAATTGTACGACTCTGAGGCAAGTGAGCTGATGAATTTTCCTATAGGAGGCTCCTTTTAGAGGAGAGGGGTGTTAGTTGTGTAATCCAATGCTTGCAAGGTTGAGCAGAGTGGAGGAGACCCTTGTTGTTTTCCCACTACCGACTGCTGTTTGTTGCGGCTTTTTGGGGGGGACAACAAAAAACCTGTAGGGACGACAAAAAACCTGTATTGCTACGTGATTTACGTAGGCCTGGTACAAGATGGTACCAAAGTACCACTTTTAAAATGCATCATTCAGTAGAATCTGTACTACATTCTACTATGCTGTGCTGCTTTTCTTTGGATTTCACTCGCAAAACTGCTGCAGCTCCAGTACTCATTATTTCAATCTAGCTCAGTTTCAAAGGCTTCTTTGCACTTTGACCATGGGAATAGGCCTCCTTTGAAGAACTGTAAGTGTCCTTTGTCAGCATTGTGGTGGTCCTCTGTGTCAGCGTCCTCCATATCTGTGTCGTTGTCGTCCAGTCTGTATCAGCGTCCTCTGTATCAGCAAATCGTATCAGCAACTCGTATCAGCAAATCCTATCAGCAAATCGTATCACCAGCATCCTCCGTACTATCAGCAACCGAACTACAAGCACTGCCCCCTCCGATATTGGGGAATGGGCTCTTATCCCTCCCTGGATCCTCCGTATCAGCAATTCGTACTATCAGCGAGCCTCCGTATCAGCGTCTTCCGTATCAGCAACCAAACTACAAGCAGCACTGCCTCCTCCAATATAGGGGAATGGGCTCTTATCCCTCCCTGGTCCCTATCTGGATCCAGCAGATGAATTACAAGCATTGCCTCTTCTGATATAGGGGAATGGGCTCTTATCTCTCCTTGGATCCTTCAACACTCCATTCAGTGACTCGTATCGGCGGCTCCTCCGTATCAGCTAGCAAGCCTCCGTATCAGTTAGCATCCACCGTATCAAGGAGCCTCCGTATAACCAGCAGCGAGCAAGCCTCCGCATCAGTTAGCGTCCTCTGTATCACCAGCAGCAAGCGAGCCTCCGTATCACTGGCTCGTATCAGCAAGCCTCCCTATCAGCGCTCGTATCAGCATCCTCCGTATTAGCAACTCATAGCAGCACCATAGATAGCACCAGTAGAGCATCATACTGAAAGTACACAGTAAGAGATGGTACTGGAGTACCATGTGATGGTACCGAAGTAATCTAAGTGAGTACCAAAGTACCACTTTCATTTTTGTCCGTTGAGCCTATTTAAATACCTCATTTTTTCATTTACTTAGGGTCTCCGACACATGCTCGACCGTGCAAAAATTGGATTACTAAAGTAATAGCTGCAGCTGGTGCTGGTGCTTGGATTGAATTGACTGATGCAATCATGATCAAAATTTATTACYTTTTAATTAGATCATCAATTAAAATTTAATTAATGGAATAATAATTCAATTTAATTGATCAGTTACTTAAATTTGATTAATCCTGTAATAAAACTGGTGACATTAAATTTAATAAATACKATTCCATGGAACTCTCTAAATTGAATTTGAAAACCCCCAAATTGAAGAACCACTGATCAAAGTTTGACCACTATTTTTTTATTKTTGTTAAAAATGTGCTGAAWYCCAAGAGAATATTGAAAAATTGGTCCCAGCCCTCTGGTCCCTCTCCAGAGGATATTGCTTGTGCAACAGCATGATACAGCAGCAAAGCAGACAATTCAGCAAAATTCTTCTGTGTTTCTCAAACATCACATTAAAAAAACATAAATGACAGATTGCTAGATTGCACCATTGTAATAAAAGTTTCAACCTTCAAAAAACTGAAGATTGTTGGTAGAACAAGACACTACTGAGAGATGCTACTGCATAACTTACCATATCATCACCAGATAGTACTCATTTTGTTGAAGATGATACCAWCTCTTCCAAAAGGATACTAGCAGACCCAATGCATAAATTGTTTGTCAGAAGACCTGTTGTCATAAATCATGACAACATAGATGTTGAAAAATCTAAGGAAAATTTAGCCAGGTGTACCTTCAAGTTTGTGAAACACAAAATGGGTAGCATGATTTTGAGATTATCAACATTACTGATGGTGTGTATTCTGTTTGACATGTATATGCTGAGAAGGTTAAATGGATAGAGGTGGTCCTCAAAGAATGTGACTGTAAAAAGTGATCACTTGAACTCCTCCAAACACTGCAGCAAACAGGTCTAAAATTTCCTCAATATTCTGAAGAATATGAACAAAGTATTACAAAAAATAAAACTCAAACAAGTGGCAACAACAAGGGAATAAAATACTAGTAGTACTACTACTAAACTCCTCACATCCCAAATAATATTGATAATGCAAGAGCTACTGCTCACAGATTATAGGGGAGATCTTTGGAAAATGTGTAAGTTTCAACATGTTATTGTYACTAGTACTACTACTAGTATACAAGCAATTTGATTTATGCTGTGCTTTAACCARSAAGRAGRRGAGKWSYTMCTACTASTACTASTASTACKRCRSMMCACGCAGAAGAACAACAYCAAGTGGTGGTCTGTTTGTTGTACTACTATAAGCAAACACCTTTTCTTTTCACAAAAAACACATGGGCAAGCAAGAATGCCTAGTAGCTAACATAGAAAGACAATCAATGAATTCCACTCATATTTTAGATTTAGATACAAACAGCAGTTACTACTAGTACGAGGTTGGAAGGCAAATGTGTGGACCAAATGTGAGACAGGTTATAATTCAAAAAAAAATGCGCAGTTTTTCTAGTAAAAAAAAACACCAGCATGAGGGTTGTCTCACCCTCCAGACAGAGCTATCAGGGACACTTCCACTCCACACATGTACTGGAATAACTTCATTATAGTAATAAGAAGAAGGGGATACGGAATTCTCAGAATGATCGGCCAAGTGGTTTTTTCTTGAGAGCCCTCAGTATCCCCAAGGTGTGTAGAATCCTATGTACAAATTAGTACTACCAAATATTTCGATATAAAAATACTWMATGKTTTTTTTAAAGTGAGACAGGTTCATGTTGCGAAGGCAAATGAGGTGTATTGTTCCCTCCGTAGAGCTGTGTACAATTTGTACTGACTCCGGACCTGTCTCCACCTCATTTGCCTTCGTACCTCGTACTACCGGACGATAGAGTGGTTTCATTTGGTTCTAAATTCTACTATGCACTCTTGAGTTTTTTCCACCGTAGAAACTACCTTCGTTTGATACCAATTGCGATACTCCGTCCGGTACTCGCACTCGCACTCGTTCTCGTACTGGTAGTACGTACTGGTAGTACGTACTGGATGGAAACAACAACCGCTCGACAGAAACTTTTTTCACGCCGATCGACAATCTTCATGATTCATGATTGCCATATTCTTTGGCATACTATTTCGCAACGGCATGAAACCCAAGCAGGATCCGCGACGACAACTTGCTTTCTGTGATAACCGGTTGTACGAGGAGAGAGAAAAGCTCGACCTCTTCGATGTCGGCAGTCCCAACAAACACTCGTCAACCGAGGACTTCGCGGTCCTACGTCGTCCTGGGCTTTGCATATCTTCTCATAGAAATCTTTCTTGCTTTAAAGTTCCATTGGATTGTCACTCAGCACGAATCCTTATCAATACCATTCCAGGAACAGCATCAGCATCAGCAGCAACAACATTATCAATCCAAATCCAGCAACAGCAACATCGGACACCGAAAAATAAAAAAAAMTATTCCTCCCGACGGACGCTTCAATGGCTTTCCCGTGTTTTATCATGACTTGACTCTCAACAAATCTTACCACAGCCGTCCCTATTCATCTGTTCGATGCGTTGGCGAGAATTATCAAGGCAGTGACTTTTCTTGGATGCATCGCTCTTGTCACTTTCGATTTCTCTGTTTCAATGTTTCGAGCCGAGAATTTGAGGTGTATGCCCGGCCCGATGATGAAATACTGCAATCGATGGTATCCCGTCGGCAACCTTTTGTAGATATTTCATCTGGTGTCCTTTTGCAGCCTCGAAATGAAACTCAAAATGGAATAGACAGCGGTGTCTCTCTGGCAAGTGGCACCGTCCRACATCCCAGAGACAGGGTTGGGAGTGCGGCTGGTGATGACGATACTAGTCGTGGACAAAGCAAAGARGCCTACAAATGGTTTCCAACAGTGATTAGATCGTCACCACCCGAACGTTACTATGCACTGGACGAAGATATGATCCTTGTTCCATTTCACACCATGTTGAAGGAAGAAGGTCCACGAGAGAAAGAATATTCAGTCCTTTGGGACGATCTTTTCCCAGTATACACGCTATTGAATATGTTTCAGTTGGTGCCTGGAGAGAACCAGAAAGAAGTAATATTGATGAGATATATTAGCAAAATGGAGAATCGTGCTGATGGGAACCAAGTCCAATTTCAGCGAAAAATGGATGAATTTCGACCTCTGATGATGCGGCGTGGTCGTGTCGATGATGAAAAGGTTATCCAAGACAAAAGGAACTCTTTCGAGAACACTTATTGGACGACACAACTTGATTCGATACTGATGCCAACGCCAAACACACCAATATTATCGCATCTAGTGTGCGCAAAAGATGGTTTGGCCGGACTGGGACCGCACGGAATACAGAAAGCGGAGGGCAAACATACCGCAAACCTTCTCCCCAAGTATGGGAAAGGAGGTCTTCTTTGGTTGTTTCGGAACTACTGTCTCAGGAATCTGGGACTTATCCGAGCGTCCTTGACTTTGTCCGCGAGAGGCAGTTATTATGAGATGACCAATATCGAAACGTCCAATTCTATTGTTCGTATCATCTTTTCAGCTCCGGCCTATGGTATTGCATCAAGAATTTATGGCAAGACTGATGATCCACAAATCGGGCATGATGGTCAAGATTCCACTCCAATCATTACGGAATTGCGTGATTTTTTGGTATCGCCAGCGATTCGAAGCAAGTCAGAGAATGGCGATCGTAGTTCAGTTGCTTCTACAAACTCCAGTCGGGTTCATATAGAATCGCACGACTTTTCGAAAGAATTTACGTCACTGACTGATCGTGTCGAACTAATGATGGGCACAACTGTGTTTATCGCCACTTGCAGTGAGGCAGTAGCATCTATGGCAATATTTTTGCCACGGGGAGCGACTCTAATTGTCTTCTATGAAACCAAGAACCAGTATCCAGAACACGAAAACAGCAGAGAAGGAAAAGGGTTTGTAACTAGTGACAGACCCACTTCACCGAATTGCGCTGTCTATCGAGATTTGCTCAATAACTTATCCCATGTACGGGTGCAATGGTTGCCAATTACGCTAGGAGATACAAGGGTCTTACTTAATCTTGTCGAGCATGAATTAAAGGTGAACGGGAAAAAGAAATCGGACGGAAATAGCTAAAATCAGAATCTGTAAAATGAGGTCGAACTTCAGAGCAAAAGGACGATTTGACTATCGTCTACAAGACCGTCTTTGGGAGGTTCCGTGCATAATTTGCTCAGAACCCCGTTATTATTAGCTACATATCCTTCTTTGGTCGTATGAATAGAGTGAAAATTACTATGGATTGGACAGTTACAGTTTAGTTTGAGGATTCAGAAACAGTGCATGTATGAAGAGATTTGCAGCATTTATACACTGCGCCAGTTAATTTCCATCCGGCGTTTACATCTCTCATGTCCCCGTAATTCGACCCATTTGGATGAACGGGCCACACAGCAGCGGCGTTCTGAATTGGTCCAGAAAAGCAATAGGAGGGTTGACCATTTTTCCAGAGACCGGAAGGAACTGCAACATTCGAGCCGTAGTTGAACCATCCTTCTTTTAACCCAGAGCAGGGAATTTCCTCTGAATTTGTACTCATTTGAGCATTGTCTTCGTCGTCTACATTATTCTCACTACCATAGGCAAGGCTTTGTCTGTAGTTTTCAACTGTGCATTCGACATCCGTAGAATTGGATTGATTGCAACTCTTTGCCTGATTAAACTGGGTAATTGTGTTCTTGTACACGGATATGTAGGCAGCCTTTTTGGGAGGGATCACAGCTTGAATTCCAATTAGATCATCAAACGACGTGACATCTGCTAAATAGCAATTTTCCAAGTCAGGATAGAGCGGTTCCTTAGGATCACAATAATCATCTTTCTCATGGCACGCTTCTCGGTGGTCAGGAGCACTCAACGCTTCAAAAAAGGTTACCCCGGTCTGTCCGAAGTCCTTGTAGAGGTAAAAAGCGCTATCATTGTCGAAATCGCACACTAAGCACTATTTTTATCGAAAATTCATCAAAAGAATACAAAGCCAAATAATGTGTCAGGAAAAAAAGAGTGTTTTGGAACAAAGCCTAAAATTGTCGATTACTTCTTTCACCGTTCACGACTGTGACAGGGACAAAAAAAGTGAATCGAACACATTGCATTAGTGGTAAAACTTACGCTTTTTGAGTGAGGCTTCTTTTTAGGTGATCTGTCAGGAACAACATTAGCTCGATCCATGTTAATGAATAAACTGGGCTCGTCACTTGGCTGTAGGCTAGGACCATCACTTGGTACATCTCCATAAACCAAACCACTGTTTCCTGATCTATCTTTCTTTTTTACTATGGGCGGGAAACTTGGACCATCACTTGGAAGTATACTAGGTCCATCACTTGGAATTAGACTTGGACCATCACTTGGCATCAGACTAGGACCATCGCTGGGTACAACGCTACGTGAACCATCGACATCTGATCTGGGCGACAAAATAAGATCATTTTGGATCGGAACGGGTGGCTTTCTGTTCAGTGATGTGTTAGCTGTCTCATCGTAGTCACATTGTAAGGCGCATTCTTTCAAACTGGCAATGGCCAGACCAAAGGTTCCCGGTTGGAAAGCCGCTTCGACACTGCTTTCGAAAACACGGCAGCCAGCTTCGGAAAGCAAATCTCCCGCTCGGGCACCTTCAATTAGCTCCTCACACGTGAGAGAAGAACTCCATAGTTTCGATGGCCCTGGGTAATTGTCGGGGTTGGAAGCTACTAGTATTTGGCTGCTCCGACATTTAGATTGATCGAAATCGCACTGAACAGTTTCAACACATCCACCACAGTGAGATTCGATTTCAGATATCGAAAAGGCTTTGCATTCGTCTGCATTCAATCCTCCAGCCCTTGCCGAATACAGCATCTCAATACAAGAATATGTGCTTTCGTGGAAAGCTATCTTTCCTAGCGGCTTTCCAATGGTCATTGATGCTGTGCCGGTGGAAGCAGCACATGGGTCGCAGGGAGCATGGGGAGCTTTAGGCGGAGCGCTACATTTGCAACGTCTCGCTAGACTTTGGAGGTTTAAATCACATTCTGTTTGTTCGCTGTATAGATCACCACTGCGTGCCAATCGCAACAGTTCCTTGCAAAATGGATCATCGGAGTCTAACGTTGCTGGTTCCGGACAGAAATCACATGCATAATCAGCGCCGACCGAAAGTATCGATGCTGTTGACAAGTAGATAATGATTTGGAAAAGCGAAGACCTCATGGTGATTATCACTCGTTTTTCTTCKAGAGGAAGTTTGGCACACTTGCTAGTTGACTATTTTCGGTTCTTATTTCCTTTTTGAGAAGATCTGTACGGAAATGTTCATGTCCGTCTCATTGCTTGATACAGTATGTAGTAGTACTGTAATCTATTCTCGAACGCACTCGTACGAATAGAAAAGACTGACACAAGTAGTACGGAGTACAGTACAACGAGTACTTACTCGTACTGTAAGTGTCACCGTATTGTTTTGATGGTTGCGAAATTTCAAATTTTAATTCAAAAAGTTTTCTTTCCGAGCCTGCAGGCCATCTCAGTCCATTTTGATTATTGACTATTCTACCGGCACGAGTACGAGTACTGGTACCGCTACCAGAACGAACGCAAATGTGTGCGTGACAGGTCCGGAATCAGTACAAATTGTACATGGCTCTACAGAGAGAATTATACACTTCATTTGCGTTCNGCCTACAAATGGTTTCCAACAGTGATTAGATCGTCACCACCCGAACGTTACTATGCACTGGACGAAGATATGATCCTTGTTCCATTTCACACCATGTTGAAGGAAGAAGGTCCACGAGAGAAAGAATATTCAGTCCTTTGGGACGATCTTTTCCCAGTATACACGCTATTGAATATGTTTCAGTTGGTGCCTGGAGAGAACCAGAAAGAAGTAATATTGATGAGATATATTAGCAAAATGGAGAATCGTGCTGATGGGAACCAAGTCCAATTTCAGCGAAAAATGGATGAATTTCGACCTCTGATGATGCGGCGTGGTCGTGTCGATGATGAAAAGGTTATCCAAGACAAAAGGAACTCTTTCGAGAACACTTATTGGACGACACAACTTGATTCGATACTGATGCCAACGCCAAACACACCAATATTATCGCATCTAGTGTGCGCAAAAGATGGTTTGGCCGGACTGGGACCGCACGGAATACAGAAAGCGGAGGGCAAACATACCGCAAACCTTCTCCCCAAGTATGGGAAAGGAGGTCTTCTTTGGTTGTTTCGGAACTACTGTCTCAGGAATCTGGGACTTATCCGAGCGTCCTTGACTTTGTCCGCGAGAGGCAGTTATTATGAGATGACCAATATCGAAACGTCCAATTCTATTGTTCGTATCATCTTTTCAGCTCCGGCCTATGGTATTGCATCAAGAATTTATGGCAAGACTGATGATCCACAAATCGGGCATGATGGTCAAGATTCCACTCCAATCATTACGGAATTGCGTGATTTTTTGGTATCGCCAGCGATTCGAAGCAAGTCAGAGAATGGCGATCGTAGTTCAGTTGCTTCTACAAACTCCAGTCGGGTTCATATAGAATCGCACGACTTTTCGAAAGAATTTACGTCACTGACTGATCGTGTCGAACTAATGATGGGCACAACTGTGTTTATCGCCACTTGCAGTGAGGCAGTAGCATCTATGGCAATATTTTTGCCACGGGGAGCGACTCTAATTGTCTTCTATGAAACCAAGAACCAGTATCCAGAACACGAAAACAGCAGAGAAGGAAAAGGGTTTGTAACTAGTGACAGACCCACTTCACCGAATTGCGCTGTCTATCGAGATTTGCTCAATAACTTATCCCATGTACGGGTGCAATGGTTGCCAATTACGCTAGGAGATACAAGGGTCTTACTTAATCTTGTCGAGCATGAATTAAAGGTGAACGGGAAAAAGAAATCGGACGGAAATAGCTAAAATCAGAATCTGTAAAATGAGGTCGAACTTCAGAGCAAAAGGACGATTTGACTATCGTCTACAAGACCGTCTTTGGGAGGTTCCGTGCATAATTTGCTCAGAACCCCGTTATTATTAGCTACATATCCTTCTTTGGTCGTATGAATAGAGTGAAAATTACTATGGATTGGACAGTTACAGTTTAGTTTGAGGATTCAGAAACAGTGCATGTATGAAGAGATTTGCAGCATTTATACACTGCGCCAGTTAATTTCCATCCGGCGTTTACATCTCTCATGTCCCCGTAATTCGACCCATTTGGATGAACGGGCCACACAGCAGCGGCGTTCTGAATTGGTCCAGAAAAGCAATAGGAGGGTTGACCATTTTTCCAGAGACCGGAAGGAACTGCAACATTCGAGCCGTAGTTGAACCATCCTTCTTTTAACCCAGAGCAGGGAATTTCCTCTGAATTTGTACTCATTTGAGCATTGTCTTCGTCGTCTACATTATTCTCACTACCATAGGCAAGGCTTTGTCTGTAGTTTTCAACTGTGCATTCGACATCCGTAGAATTGGATTGATTGCAACTCTTTGCCTGATTAAACTGGGTAATTGTGTTCTTGTACACGGATATGTAGGCAGCCTTTTTGGGAGGGATCACAGCTTGAATTCCAATTAGATCATCAAACGACGTGACATCTGCTAAATAGCAATTTTCCAAGTCAGGATAGAGCGGTTCCTTAGGATCACAATAATCATCTTTCTCATGGCACGCTTCTCGGTGGTCAGGAGCACTCAACGCTTCAAAAAAGGTTACCCCGGTCTGTCCGAAGTCCTTGTAGAGGTAAAAAGCGCTATCATTGTCGAAATCGCACACTAAGCACTATTTTTATCGAAAATTCATCAAAAGAATACAAAGCCAAATAATGTGTCAGGAAAAAAAGAGTGTTTTGGAACAAAGCCTAAAATTGTCGATTACTTCTTTCACCGTTCACGACTGTGACAGGGACAAAAAAAGTGAATCGAACACATTGCATTAGTGGTAAAACTTACGCTTTTTGAGTGAGGCTTCTTTTTAGGTGATCTGTCAGGAACAACATTAGCTCGATCCATGTTAATGAATAAACTGGGCTCGTCACTTGGCTGTAGGCTAGGACCATCACTTGGTACATCTCCATAAACCAAACCACTGTTTCCTGATCTATCTTTCTTTTTTACTATGGGCGGGAAACTTGGACCATCACTTGGAAGTATACTAGGTCCATCACTTGGAATTAGACTTGGACCATCACTTGGCATCAGACTAGGACCATCGCTGGGTACAACGCTACGTGAACCATCGACATCTGATCTGGGCGACAAAATAAGATCATTTTGGATCGGAACGGGTGGCTTTCTGTTCAGTGATGTGTTAGCTGTCTCATCGTAGTCACATTGTAAGGCGCATTCTTTCAAACTGGCAATGGCCAGACCAAAGGTTCCCGGTTGGAAAGCCGCTTCGACACTGCTTTCGAAAACACGGCAGCCAGCTTCGGAAAGCAAATCTCCCGCTCGGGCACCTTCAATTAGCTCCTCACACGTGAGAGAAGAACTCCATAGTTTCGATGGCCCTGGGTAATTGTCGGGGTTGGAAGCTACTAGTATTTGGCTGCTCCGACATTTAGATTGATCGAAATCGCACTGAACAGTTTCAACACATCCACCACAGTGAGATTCGATTTCAGATATCGAAAAGGCTTTGCATTCGTCTGCATTCAATCCTCCAGCCCTTGCCGAATACAGCATCTCAATACAAGAATATGTGCTTTCGTGGAAAGCTATCTTTCCTAGCGGCTTTCCAATGGTCATTGATGCTGTGCCGGTGGAAGCAGCACATGGGTCGCAGGGAGCATGGGGAGCTTTAGGCGGAGCGCTACATTTGCAACGTCTCGCTAGACTTTGGAGGTTTAAATCACATTCTGTTTGTTCGCTGTATAGATCACCACTGCGTGCCAATCGCAACAGTTCCTTGCAAAATGGATCATCGGAGTCTAACGTTGCTGGTTCCGGACAGAAATCACATGCATAATCAGCGCCGACCGAAAGTATCGATGCTGTTGACAAGTAGATAATGATTTGGAAAAGCGAAGACCTCATGGTGATTATCACTCGTTTTTCTTCTAGAGGAAGTTTGGCACACTTGCTAGTTGACTATTTTCGGTTCTTATTTCCTTTTTGAGAAGATCTGTACGGAAATGTTCATGTCCGTCTCATTGCTTGATACAGTATGTAGTAGTACTGTAATCTATTCTCGAACGCACTCGTACGAATAGAAAAGACTGACACAAGTAGTACGGAGTACAGTACAACGAGTACTTACTCGTACTGTAAGTGTCACCGTATTGTTTTGATGGTTGCGAAATTTCAAATTTTAATTCAAAAAGTTTTCTTTCCGAGCCTGCAGGCCATCTCAGTCCATTTTGATTATTGACTATTCTACCGGCACGAGTACGAGTACTGGTACCGCTACCGTACGTGATTGATTGAGATTGATAATCATATCATTTTGATTCATTCGATTAAATAATTATGATCGAGTTCAGCGTAACGAGTAGGGTACTGGTACGCTACGGTAGGAGTGTCGTACGCTCGCATGTTGTAGGACCCCATAGCCATGCCCGTTATCCTTTCAATACAGTAGTACTCGTGTACGTATCCGACACGATACCTACCTACTCGTACCCAACGATGCAAAACCGATGAAACATGAAACAAGAAACAAGTGGAAGGAAAAAAGAAACTAACTTAGTTTCTTTTTACTCTCTCACGATGTGACAATACATACCGGTACTTGTACTGTTACTCGTAGGTACTCGTACTAGCGATCATCAGGGCCGCTCAGCTCAATCTTCGTTAGGGCAGCTTTTTTGAAGTTGTTTTTTCTCCGTCACCTAAGAACGACAGGTTACCTAAGAGTACGTACAGGATGTACTACTGTAGTAGATACTGTATCCCGTTTCATACCTGAACACCTRAAGGAGTTCGTCCCCTACAAGTAGCGCACTCATGCTACGGCAGGGTATGATGGTTCAATGTATGTACCAGTGTAAAACCAAGATTGGGTGATCGTGAACTATATCATGGTAAGGTACCAGTAAGTAGTGATCAAGGCAAGTGTCAGATCCATTTCGATTGATGAGAACAGCGAAACGCGAAGCAAGATACAATACAGTAGAATCATCTTTCGTAGGCACCGATAGACGAGCGAAGGATAGTGAGAAAGCAGAGACTATAATCATGTCACATAATTCAAAAAGTAACAAAATCCAAACACGGAGAAAATATAATCCGCAACGAAAAGAAATCGAAAAAATCATAATGAGTGCTGAAGCAAAGTGTCCATATTTGCATCCGGGCAATGGTACGACCAACAAAGATTGGTGGCCTGAGATGATCAGCTTGAATATTCTAAACCAGAACAATGAACGAACCAATCCCATGCCATTGAACTTCAATTACGCCGCCGAATTCGAGAAGCTCGACATTGAAAGTCTGAAAGCTGATCTGACTGTTTTGATGACAGACTCTCAGGACTTCTGGCCTGCAGATTACGGACACTATGGACCTTTTTTCATTCGAATGGCTTGTAAGTGTCTGACCTGATTTTGATCTACAKGATTCTCAGGACTTTTACTTCGACCTTGACTGCAAAGAAAAATATATCTTACCAATCGCTGATTTGTTTTTTGATGCATTCGATTTTGATTCACTTGGGGGTTCATTCATTTTTTTGATATTCACGCAATGCAGGGCACAGCGCTGGGACCTATCGAGTGAGTGACGGGCGTGGGGGTGCAGGAGCTGGTCAGCTAAGATTTGCACCCCTGAACAGCTGGCCCGACAATGGAAACCTGGACAAGGCCCGCCGCTTATTGTGGCCAATTAAGCAAAAGTACGGCCGAAAAATTTCATGGGCCGATCTGATGGTGTTGACTGGAAACGTAGCATTAGAATCTATGGGTTTCGAAACCTTAGGCTTCGCTGGAGGCCGAGAAGACGTTTGGGAACCCGAGGACGATGTAAACTGGGGCCAGGAAACCACATGGTTGAACGACGACAAACGGTACAAGGGAGATAGGCAATTGGACAAACCTCTCGGTGCCGTCCAGATGGGATTGATCTATGTCAATCCAGAAGGTCCAGGGGGAAACTCTGATCCTCTTTCTGCGGCTGCCGATATTCGAACCACATTTGRCCGGATGTCTATGAATGACGAGGAAACTGTGGCCCTGATCGCGGGTGGCCACACCTTCGGCAAGGGTCACGGTGCAGGAGATCCATCCAACGTTGGTGTCGAACCTGAGGGAGCTCCTCTAGAAGATCAAGGACTTGGCTGGAAAAATAAATTTAGAACTGGCAAGGGTGGAGATACCATTACATCTGGATTGGAAGGCGCATGGACGAAGAATCCTATCAAGTGGGACGATGGATATTTTAGCGTTCTATTTGGATACGAGTGGGAGCTAACGAAAACTCCCGCAGGAGCTAAATTGTGGATTCCAAAAGATGGAGAAGGTGCCGGTACAGTTCCCGATGCACACGATTCCAGCAAATCCCATGCTCCCGTGATGTTTACCACCGACTTGTCGCTTCGCATGGATCCAAAATACGCTGTCATTTCGAAAAAGTTCCACGAAAATCCAAACTTATTCCGCGAGGCCTTTGCAAAAGCTTGGTACAAACTAACACACCGCGATATGGGCCCTTACATTCGGTGCCTTGGCCCAGAAGTCCCGGCACCACAAATCTGGCAAGATCCACTTCCACCGGCAAAATCTCTCGCGATTGATGCGGCAGACGAAGCTGAACTAAAAGAAAAGATTCTGGCGAGTGGGTTATCACCCAGTCGACTTGTAGCCACTGCCTGGGCCTCTGCTGCAACCTATCGCAATTCCGACAAACGTGGAGGAGCCAATGGCGCAAGAATTCGCTTGGAACCTATGAAAAGCTGGGAGGTCAACGAACCGGAAGAATTACAAAAGGTTCTAACCGTCTTGGAAGGGATCAAGAAATCATTTTCGAAGGAAGTATCTATTGCTGATTTGATCGTACTTGGTGGCTGTGCCGGCGTCGAAGCAGCCGCAAAAGCAGGGGGATACGACGTCAGTGTTCCTTTCACCCCGGGCCGTACCGATGCGACCCAAGAAATGACGAGCATCGAATCTCAACAGCACTTGAATGGACCGGCCGATGGTTTCCGCAATTATGTTCAACCTGGTATAAGTGCTCGCCCCGAAGAAATGCTCGTCGACAAGGCCTACCTTCTTGCCTTGACGGCACCAGAAATGACTGTTCTTCTGGGGGGTTTGCGCGTCTTGGGTATCGGAACGGAACACTCGAGTGCCTTCACCGAAAACGTGGGACAGCTCTCGAACGATTTCTTTGTGAATCTACTGGACATGAACACCGTTTGGTCGCCAAGCAGTGCTGCACCGAACGTATACGAAGGCCGAGATCGTGGCACGGGCAATGCGAAGTGGACCGGAACCAGTGTCGATTTGGTCTTTGGGTCTCACTCTATTCTACGGGCTCTATCGGAAGTCTACGCCAGCAATGACTACAAGGAAGATTTCGTACGCGACTTTTGCGCCGCATTTGCAAAGGTGATGGACCTCGATCGTTTTGATGTCAACACGGATCTTAATCGAAGCCGGTTGTAGAGAATGATACACATGGTTGGTATTCAAAGCCAACGAAGCCTTTCCTGGTACGAATCACAATGCATTCCATTCGTTTCCCTTCGATAATTCGTAAAATAGCTAGCTAAAAAAATACAAAATACTGTAGTACACTGCTCGTTGTAACTATCGCCAAAAAGGCGTGGATTGAAAAACCAACCCTATCGAGAAYGATCAGTTGTCTGGTATCTTTTGGGTCGTGCCCAATCGATCAAACATATTGAGCGRCCTCTCGTGTGTTTGGTGCGACCGAATGCGCACTAGACGTGTACGCAGAGCCGTCCCGACCCGGCGGCACAAAAAACCTTGCACGATGCTTCTCTCAAAACTCTGCGTCTGTGGTTTCCTTTGTATTCCAATTTCCGGAAAAGGTGCCATCGAAGTTGACATCTATTTGCTGCCCTTCGAACCACGAGCTCTTCGGCTGGTTTTCCGACGATGCTGCTTTCTTTGCGTGGGCATCGTCCAGGTCCCGCAGAAAGTCCTCCGCGCTGGAACTGTCTACCAAAACGGCAAATCGGTGCCGAAAGACCACGTCGCACATCGAGAGAAAGAAGCTGTGCGCCAGTTCAAACAACATGCCGGCCTGAGTGCTATGAAGGAGGCTATCGTTGTTGTTGTTGCCGTTGCTGCCGTCGTTTTGTGCCCTCCAAGCCGAATTCTTTCCCTCCTTGAACTTGGTCGATGCCCAGTTGAGGCTTCCCCAGGAGGAAAACCACGAAAGACCCGTGGGCGTGTGAGTCCACGGATCAATTTTGTCGACCGCCAAGAAGCCGATCAAGAGGTACCTGCGCCCCCTGGTCGTCGGAACCCCCTCGTGCTGGATCATAGCGGGAAAGGTCTGCATCACCCCCACCTCCGGCAGGAGGTAGGCAAAGGGTGACCCCAGGGCGTCGCCGTTTTGGTTCGGTTTCAACCTGTTCCAGTAACGCGTCCCGCCGCCCTCGAACCCGTCCGAGAGCAGGACCGAAAAGGTGATGCTCCCGCTGTCGGTGTGCCTCGACAGCGAGGCTTGGCGATCGCCGTCGTAGCGAACCACAAACATCTGAAAGAACGAAACAAGAACAGCAAGACAAGGGGCACGGGAATGCAAAGGGTTCAGAATGCGACGCGGCGCCACGCGACACGACGCGATGTGACCGACGGGTTGCTTGCTCCGCTCCGCTTCGATGCGCCGGTACTTACGTCGTTGGCCCGAACCGCACCCGGAGGGATCCCGAAGATCCGTTCCAGGGTCGGCGCCAGCCTCGCATCCAGCCTGGTCCCGAGCCACTCCCGGTCGGCGTCGGAAAAGCCGTCCCCGGAAAGGTTCAGGTCCGTCGTGGGGTGGACCGCGTGCCGGAGCTTCTGCCAGCCCCTGGGCTCCTCGAGGTAGCCCATTGCCTTCTGGTGGCCACTGCCGTTGCCGTTGGCGTTGCCATCGCCACTGCTCGTTCGGGAGGCGTACGCCTTGGCCCGCTCGTAGTTTTCCCCCGCGACCCGCTCCGCCATTTCCACCAGGTGGTCGCACTCGCTCCGGGTAAAGAGGGGGGTCTCGAAGATGGTTCGGCTGGTGTAGTAGTTGTCGGGGGAGGATCGCACCAGGATATAGGAGAGGTGCAAGAGGCAGCAGGCGAAACACGCCGCGTTGGTCTTGCCCTCTATGGAACGGGTGGTTCCCTTTGGGTTTCCCCGCGGCCCATGGGAAGCACTTTTCGCGTCCACACCGGCGTCCCCGCCCGCTGGTTTCTTCCTCTCGGTCTTTGTCGTCGTCGTTTTTGTCGTTTTCTGCGCCGCTTTCACGATCCTGGTGGTAGTTGTGGTTCTCCTTCGAAGCGTTCCCCCCGTCCCGGTCGTCGTCGTTGTTGTGGTAGTGGTGGACACGGTTTTTGCCCCGCCACCGCTTTCACTTRGTTCCGGGGCCGCCTCGGTGGCCAGAAAGGACGGAACCAGAAAGATCCAAACGAAAAAGGCCATCAGGAGTTTGGCCACCAGCATCTGGCGTTCTCCGGCGTAGTCCGGGAGCTCCTCCAAGAGGTATTTTTCTCCCGGGAACTCGAAAGCAGTCTCCATTGCGCGGTAGTGTCCTGGGATGGGAGTGCAGTTTGTGTGGTGCAGCCGGTCTTTGCTTTGGGAGGGATGGTATTGAAGTGTATTGGACTCTATTTTTGGTTGCGGTTCATTGCTAAATGTCGATTTTCCGTTCGCAAGGAACGAATCTCGTTCTACGATACAGTACCTGGTACCAGTACCAAGTACCCTAAACCGGAACATCAAAAGCACGACAAGATGACATGATGCCAAGGGTTTTTGTTCCCCAAATTGTGGTCTGAGTGGTCGGCAACGTAACGCACGGCGCATCGGCATGAATGAATCCCGACGAATCTTCTTTCTCTCGAAAGAAAACATCCATCACTGTTTCGGGTTTTGATGGGGGAAGGTCGAAATTGAAAAAGGGGAGGGAACGAAAGGAGGAGATGTGTGCCGTTCCGCAAGGAATGAATTAGCTTTTTTCTTTTTTTGACTCCATCCAAGAATTTGTTGGAAATAACTTTAACTCTAACGTACTTACGATGGTACCGGTAGAAAACGGATACTAGTACGAGTACCGTACTTCGTAGTAGGGTACGGTACACTCCAACATTGTACGAGTACTCGTACTGCTTCCATTAGTAGTTCTGTTCCGTTCCACGTTCACTTCTCGTCCCGTTCAGTAGGAGTTCTCGTACTCGTACTCGTACGAGTAGTTTTTGAACTCGAACGACTTGATCACTGTATTCCGTGAAGGACTGCCTTGCCTCCCCCGAACAGAGCCCTGTACTCTGGCATCGAAAGCATCCGTAGCATCCGAATCGGGCTGGATATCGAAAACAACACGAAACGAGAGAATCAGATCAACCGCATTGCATTGCATTGCATCGCATCGCATCGAACGAGATTCGGAACCAAACCAAACCGAATCGAATCGAATCGAATCGAAACCAAACGTTTAGTCTTGCGTCGAGGAGACTGGATCTGTCCGGGACTTGACGCCGTGGACTCTTGGASCGCAAACCGTACCTATTGTGGATTCTTGGCTGTGGCCTGGAGAACGCAGGGAGCACTGGAATAACGTTTTSTTTCGAAGCAAGCAAGCAAGCAARGAAGCAAGCAGGCAAGAACAGTCGCTCTTCGAAAGGCACGCGGCAACCCACTCTCTTTCTGTCTCGCTCCGCAAAACGAGGCAAATGCCACCATGGGAGCCCGCCACTCCAGCACGTCCGCCACCTACTACCACAACCGGTCCCTGCTAGCGGGACCGGCCACGAGCGGAGACGACGACGACGGCGGCCTCCGCTTTGCCGGGGAAATCCTCGAGTCCTGCGAGCCGTCGATCGCGGAGCAGTACGGCGTCGACGGCTACCTCTTTCCCGGATCGGGGCGGATGATGCGGACCTTTCGGCTCCGCCACAAGACGAACGGAAGCCTGCTGGTGGCCAAGCTCATGTGGGCCAGCTTTGATCCCGGGGACGACGAGGGCGAGAACGGCAGCGACAACCACAGCAGCGACAACAGCAGCAGCGGCAGCGGCAGCAGCAACAACAACAACAACAACAACGAGAAAGAGATCAGCAGCGGCAACAAAGACAAAGACAAAGACAACGAGACCGCAACCACGGACAACGACCAGAAAGACGGCCCGCCCAACGAGACGAAAACGGGCGCCGAATCAAGCAGCGTCGGCAGCGGGAGCACCGCCCACACCGAGGCGAGCAGAACCAAAACCGCGAATCCCTCTGCACGCAAGACGAACGCCGCGGCAGAAGCCGGAGCCGGCGGATCCACGAACGCCAAGGAGGCGGCCTTGCACGCCCAGAAGAGAGAGCTCTCTTTCTTCTATCGAGCGCTCGAGGGGAACCCCCACGCGGCTCCCTTTTTGTACTGGAAGGCCGGCCCGGAAGTCGTTCGGACTAACTACAACGCCAGCGTTGCGGTTCGACCGGCTCTCCTGTTGCGGCCCTACTTTTACACGACCCTGTCGGACCGGCTGGCTTCGCGGCCGTTTCTGACACACGTGGAAAAGTTGTGGATCGTCTACCAGTTGCTACAGGCACTGGACCATCTCCACAGCGGCGGCAGCAGCGGCAGTGCTGCGTCCTCCGCACSACCCTCCATCGAGGGCAACGAGGACGGCAACGCCCGCGGGAGCAACGAACCCACCGGGGCACCGGCGGCAACGAAATCGCCCATTGTTCACGGATTCTTGACCACGGAGAACGTTGGTCTCTCTAGCTGGAACTGGGTCGTGCTCCTGGACTTTTCGGCGAGCTACAAGGGACGCACGGCGCTTCCCGACGATGATCCCTCCGAATACCTGTATTACTTCCAGCTGCGCCAGACGGGATCAGCGCAGACCAATGCTTCCGCCGCGGGCAATGCCGGTGACAACAACGGGGGCTTCCAGGGATCGATACAGGGTGGGGGTTCCCAGCAAACACAACCGCCCGGTACCTCCTCATCGTCGCCAACGGATTCCGGCACGAGCGCAACGCATAGTCCAACCGACACCTCCGCGACGACAAGGGAAAAGCGGTGCTATCTCGCCCCGGAACGCTTCTACACACCCGGAACCAATGCGAGCAAAAAGGGCGACGGAACAGAATCCCCGGGAGCGGTACCGATAGGACCAAACGCCACCACCCAGAAGCTTACTCCCGCGATGGACATATTTTCAGCTGGGTGCGTCATCATGGAAACCTTTCTGAACGGAGAACGGGCGTTTGATCTGGGGGACCTGATGGAATACCGACAGCGAAAAACATACACACCGACGCTGCAGCAAAAGCTCAACAAGATCGAGTTTTCCGCCCTCCGGGCGGCCTGCAAAAACATGCTCTCCCTGGATCCGTCGCAACGGTTGTCGGCCGGAGAGTACCTGAAGCGCCTCGAGGCATCGGGGCTCTTGCCGACTTCCTTTGAAACACTGGCGCGGCTGATGAGAGAAGTGACCGCGACCACGCGCTCGCAAACAAACCCAGAATTGGACGCGGAAGCCGCGGTGGTGACGCCCGATGCCAGGCTTGCAAAGGCAGCCGCTTGCTATTCGGAAATCTTGCACGAGACGATGGGCGTTAGCGATCGGGAGGGCCAGGAATACTTTGACCGGGTRCTGGGAAGAACAGCGGTGGCCATGAGGAACAACAAGACCAAGGAAAGCCCAGAAACCGAMACAACTGCAAACGAATCGGGTCCGAACGAAGCGCCAGGCCAGATCAATGCCTCGTCCGTAGCGATGACGGAGGAAAAGAAAGAATCCGAACACGACGCCCTCTTTGCCGAGACAGAAGCCCTGCTAGAAAAGCTGGGAGCTCTCGCCATTGACGAGGATGAGGTCCTATCCATGGCTTCGGAGGACGCAGCAGCAAGGAAGCACCAATCCGGAACTACCGCGGGGAAGGAGGGCGAGAAACACCCGAATCGAAGCAAGATCAACCRATCGCAGCTCTCCGAAAGCTCTCTGCTCATATATCTGCAGCTGGTGTTGTCCACCATCCGRCACGTTCAGCGCCCCGCAAGCAAATTGGTGGCACTCCAGCTCATGAAGCGCATCGGYGGGTATTCTACGGACGAGGCCAGGCTCCAACGGATCGTCCCGGTCGCGGTGTCCTTGCTGCAGGACCAGGACCCACTGGTTCGCGCTTCGGCGATCGAGGTCCTGGCGTCCACCATGAGCATCGTGGAGAGCTTTCCGCCCTCCGATTCGAAGGTCTTTCCCCAGTACGTSTTCAAACGGGTGGCCCACCTGGTCACGGATCCTTCACTGGTGGTGCGCCTGGCGTTTGCCCGCAGCGTGGCCGTGCTGGCAGAGACCGCACACCGGTTTCTGGACATTTCGCACGCCGTCCGGCTGTACGAAGCCGTCGGAGGGGAGGCAGGGGGCACAAGCGCTGGAATTCCGAGCCAAAACGACGGTCCGCCCTCGAGTAACGTGTTTGGGGACGACGTGGCAAAGCTGCTCGGCGAGTCCGCCTCCTCCAACAAGAAGGAAAACTCCAAGTCACTGCGGAAAGCCGAGTCTTCCGAAACCGTTGGTTCCGATATGAAGGGAGCCACGAGAACCCTCATCCGTAGCACGTACAACAGCGACCTTGCCGCCCTCCACGAAACCGTGTCTCGCTGGGTGATCCACATCACCACCGATATGTCGGAGCATTCGTCACCGGCGAAACGGGCGTTGCTCGCGGACATGGCCCGACTATGCAAYTTTTTTGGTTTGGACGGCGTCATGGCCTTCATTCTGCCCCAGATACTATCCTTTCTGAACGACCGAAAGGACTGGCAGCTTCGAGCCGCCTTATTTGATCACCTCCCGGCCGTCTGTCACTTTATCGGAAGAGCGGCAACGGAACATTTTGTCTTGCCCATTCTCGAAACCGCACTCGTGGACAGCGAGGAAGTGGTGATTGGACGGGCTYTGCTCTGCCTGTCGGAGCTGCTCGTGATGGGGCTKCTCTCCCGTGGGGTATTTCTCGGACGACCGGCCGCACACGGAACCGAGRCATCGCCGGGGTAAGTTTTTGACACGGGCGTGTTTCGATCCCTGCGTTCGTTCGTTCCGGGGCACCGGCATTGTTCCACTTGTTTGGCTCCCATATCGGTGCTCTGGATTCGAATTGTTTCTTCTAACCTGCGTTTCTTCTACCAGCTTGCTCCAAAAATACGGGACGCTCTTGCTGCATCCGTCTTCCTACATTCGGTTCAATATCATTGTTACGATCAATGCGCTCTGCAAGCTTGTTGGGTCCCTGGACGCCGAGGTTTTCGTTCTTCCACTCATTCGTCCGTATCTACGATTCCAGCCGTCCACGGAGCATTTGCTGACACCGATTGGCCTCGAGCGATGCCTCTCCGTGGCGTGGACTCGCGCGAGATTCGAGAAMGAGCTCAACAGGCTCATTGCCGCCATGGAATCGTCTCCCATGGCCGGTCAGTGGACAACAATCGCTCTCCAGATCAATGATGGTGTTGCCGAAGACACGCCCCGAGAAAAAACAGCTGTAAAAACAGCAGATAAAGCGGGGAAGGGAACGCCTGCCCAACAGGAAGAACTTTCCGACGACGATGCCCTCCGATCGAGTGCGTATATGCAAATGCTCGCAAGGAGCAGAAATTATGCCGCGAAGATGGGCTCKGACAGCGACAACCCAACACAGGACATGAAAAATGCCATCGAAGGCTCGCTCAAGCTCGCACAGCAACTTCATTTTCCACGCCAAGACATCCTGGGGTCGCCCCCGGCAAMACTCCCGCAATGGTATGGCATCCTGCTGGAATGCAGGCACGACCACCGAGACAGCGTTCGCGAAACAGCTGCGATCCGGTCCGTGTCTGCGCTGGGCCAGGTCTACGGTCTCTCTATTATGGACCAAGCGGCGGCAGCCAGTTTGAAATACGATGGCATGACGGGCGATCGAGCTGTCGAGCTCTTGAATTCGGACAGATCCAAAAGCATAGAGGCAGCTTGTAGGGGAGAATGGGGTTCGGAAACGTGCTTGGATCCTGTTCTTACCGATACGTCTCTGCTGCTGACGAAGTTGAATGCGCTAGACGTTCCGCCCCTTCCACCGAGATTGGGCGAGGAAAGGCCTCCGGTCCAGAAACTAGTACAGCCCCCTCGGCACTACGCAAGGGAAGCCGGCGATCCACGTGATTCTCAAGCGTGGAAGCCGAAAATAGATAACGTAGTTGCCACGTCGAGGAAAGCCGCAGGGTTTGGTCACACCGCACCAGTCATCAGTCTCGCCGTCTCGAACGATCAGAGGTTTTTCATTTCCGGTAGCCACGACGGCACTTGCCGGATATGGGAGTCAGAGAAGGCCGAAGCAAGCAACGGCGTGCTCGAAAGTAGTTCAACCTACACTTTGGGAGACCATGATTGTGGCAGGGGCCCATCGCGAGTCAATGATTTGATCATTCTTGAAGGAAGTCATTCTGCCGCTTCTGCAGGCAGCGATGGATCTATTCGTGTGTGGCGAGTAGACCTAGTGTCTTCGTCTTCGACAAATCTAATAGACGCCAAAAGGGACGCACGACGAGTGGCTGGTTCTACAGATATTAAACAGATCCATCCTTTGGAGGGAGAAGTACTTACCGTGAATCAGTTCAACAGCCAAGGATCGTCACTCTTGACATACGCAACGCAAAAGGGGCATATACACTCGTGGGACCTGAGAAGTGCGAAGGAACCATTCTGCCTCAAAAACTTTCAAGATACTGGTTACATCACAARCATGGCAGTTGGAAGTGATCGAAACTGGGTTGTGGTGGGAACAAATAGGGGATACATTTCRTTGTGGGACCTACGATTCCAACAAGTTATGAAATTGTGGCATCACAGCCGTTCCGCTCCCATCAATCGACTCGCTACCTCATACGTACCTCCTCCTCAGTCTTGGGTCAGCAAAAGATCAGTGAATGTCGATTCAAAACCATACATATTTGTTGCGTCTGGACCCAACGAGTGTGCAATGTTTGATGCAACAACTGGACACTGTAGCGAATGCTTCCGAACGATAGAGTATAAAAGTCGCAGTCCTTCGTTAAGAATCGATGATATTCCAACCCTAACTGATGTGCCATTATCTACTTCAGTGCGCCGGAAATTTGTCCAAGCGCAAGGTTTAGGGCTGGGAAGACTATCCAATGCTATCAAAACATCCTTTGAATCAGTGAATTGTATGGTTGGCAGCACTGGGAATAGTGATAGGAGCTTTTTGATTACCGGTGGGARTGACCGTCGCATTCGATTCTGGGATTTTTCAATGCCTTCAAAATGCCACGTTACAAACGGTCTTGATCCGTTACAACCGCGCCCAACCTTCGAACGAATCGATTATAATAATAATTCTCGATTGATGTTGTGCCATCAAGCTCCAGCGCCTGCATTGGGCGAGGTGGATTCTTCCAGAGTCCCAAGGAAATTGTTTCAGGGCACCCGCTCGATGCCACAAGGGCACCACGATTCGATTTGCGATTTGAAATTTTTGAAGAATAGCCTACTAAGCTGCTCTCGTGATTGTACAGTAAAACTATGGCGGTGAGCGAGTTCTCCTCATTGAACTCGATCTAGAAAACTAACTTTGATCTAATAGACAAAAACAGTTTTCAACGAACTAAATCCATAGAGCAATGGAATATCTTGTATCTAGACGAATTAGGATCGATTTCGAACCGGGATTTCCTGAATCTAGATCGGATTTCTTCCTCTTAAATTTCGTGTTCCACAACTTAGCTAGAAAAATGCATCGTGGAAGTTGCTTTCATGGTCAACGGGTGGATAAGCGTCTTGCAATTGACACCGGTTTCTTTCATCAGGAAAGTTGAGCTGCGAATTATTCCCAACATGATCGTATGTACCTCGAACTGAATCCAAAGGAAGGTATCGGCCATTTTCTGCAGGTCGCATTAGTAGCTCATGTGGTTTCTCGAATATATTGGAAACGAAAGAATCATATTGAACAGTTGGATCAAATTCAGGAGCTTCTGTTGCTACCGAAATGTATTGGTTTCCACAAGAAACCAGTGGCTGAGAGAATTGGCTAACATTTCGGAGTTCATAAGTAGGGGACCGATTGTTGAACCTATGGATCTGATCTCGATATCGTTCTACGTTTTCCTGCCGGGCGTTCACCGGAGGAAGAGAAGGAGGACGAACATTTGCTTGGTAATAGTGATGGGGAGGACTGTAGTTTCGATCTTGTTCCCTTTGTGACATCCTTCTTTGGTGTCCATTTTGTTGCTCAAATGCTTTTTCTCGTAAAACCTGTTCTGGGTTTTGCGTAGAAAGCTGATTGCGTGCTGTCCGAGTACGGCGGTCTTGATGGGACAAAAAATTGTGATTTCTTTTCCTGTTAGAGATGATAGAGGATTGCTTCAATTTGGCCCGAACTCGAGTTGGGATGATGCTATTTTGATGAGAAAGCTGCTCAAGATGCCTCTCAGAGTCGTTTGGATCATGTGCAAAAAAGCTGAATGGATTCATCTTCTTCTCTACAAATGCCCTCTTTTGAGCTCTATGCTGCTTTTTCCGAGCCTGGTTCCAGCCAGTCTTCGCCAGATTGCCTCGCCTTCCACTTGTCGACATTATGTTTGCTCCAATCTGATCAGCATTCGTAATCTCTTCGCAAGTCATCATGCTTTGGACTCCTCTGCAATCTCTGTGCAAAGAAGACTTCATCCGCACCGACTCGTCCATTTCTACAGTTTCTGCAGTTGCAGTAGCTTGGGATTTTTGCATTCCRTCTTCCATGAGCATATGTCGAAATGGCAAATTGTATCTGTGAGACTTTCTTGGATAAAAAAAATCCGACTCAGCGTGTGTTGTTGTGAGAGTGTCAAGCCTTTGATTAGCGAAGTTYGCTTCAGAATGACCATGAATTTCTCTTTCACTCAACTCGTATGCACCCTTTTCGTGAAGCGATTCATATTTCRTATGAAAGGGCATTGTTGGAGTTATATTTACAGAGATAGTTGTTTCGTCAGATTTTTGTCGGTTTGACAGAACTATATTGTCAGCTGCCCGAGATTGATGAACGGCTTGGCCATTCCTGTTCGATTCCTTCCAAAACTCTTGCAAAGACTGCTGGTTAGGTATAGATCTTAGATAGTCATTCGGAGGTGTTATTGGAGATGGTTCTTTAGATGATTTCTTTGTTGTTTCATCTTGTCTTTTTTGGGGCTGCGGATTCGGGTACATCAATCTCTCTGTTTGACGAATCTTGCGCTTAGTAGTCGTAGTGTCTTCTTCGTTCTCGATCTGGGGACGCCGCGCCGCGGAATTATCTGCCTTTGCAGCATTCATACAGCCTTTTCTTGCATGAATGATTTGAGTTTCATCAAATCCTATCCATGTACCCATCAAATGAACGTAAATTTTTTTAAACGTATACGAAGGCAACGGCACAGATAAGGATGATGGAGAGTAAACATCATCTTCAAATATTAAGCACGACTGCTTTGAATTATCTGTGTATGCCATGAGACTAAACTTGAAGTCCTGCAATCCTCCTTCATTTCTTGTTATAGTCAGAGTTGGGTCGTTGTACTTCAAAGTACAACGTAGATATGTTGGTAAGTTTGAGTTCCTGGTGTACTCAATCTTTGCAGATAACCTGAGCCTTCGACGACATAAATCATTGACTGTATGCTTCACTACGCGGCCAGGATTTTCTGGCAACCACAAGATCTTGGCTTTCGAGAAAAGATCGTTCAGCTTTTGTTCCGAAGAATCGAACGCATCTTGAAAAGTTTTTATCCCACCAAATGCTAGCGTATTTGAACCGGTTGCGGAAGAACCTATCCAGCTGAACTGGTTGAACACGCCCGAAGATTCACCCCAAAGGCATGTGACAAGCGATCTTTGGAGTCTGTGACATTCAAATGCTACCTTTCCGTGCTTCGATGCTTTCAGACTGTATTCTTGTGCCGCTTCCAAAAATTTGATGGCCTCGTTGCGAACTGTAATTTGCTCCTCATCTAGCAATTTGTTTGCGAATCGATGTCGTGATACGTAGCTCTGAAGAAGAATGAAAGCCTTTTCACTTTCGTCCTTGACTCTGAATTCTGACAACCGCCCTGGTAACTTGTATTTCATGAGTTCAGTTTTGTGAAACTCTTTGAGCTGCCTCTTTTGGTCGTTCCTCACGTGACTTTGGAGGCTTTTCAGCTTTGATATGGACTTGAGCACTTGACACTGGGTCACATCAAATGGGAACGCAAATATTGCTTTCATGTCCTCAAAAGAAATAAGGCGTTTGTTCATTATGAAAGATCCTGCCTGGGGTTTTAAACCCGTCTTTTCGTCCTCTACCAAGCCAATCTCTCGCAGACACACCAAGGTTTCGTTGGTCAAGTTTTGAGCAGAAGAAACAGCATCTCTGTCGTGTTTCATACAAGAGAAAAGAAATGTTGTTTGTAACCAACGCATCGCCCCCTCTTTCGAGGTGATGACTCGTTGCGATACTTCCGAGTTTATCACCTCGGGTAATCTTGGGACAAGTTTTGATTTAGCCGGCCCAATTCCTGCCTGCATGATGTTTTCAATCTTTTTCTTCGAATCGACATCCGTCAAAATAACTGCAACGCCTGTGGAATCCAATCCYGGCCGACCTGCGCGTCCAACCATTTGTAGCAGTGTACTAACTTCAATATCTTCGTAGCCGGCCTTCGACCCCTTGCCTATTTTGGTTCTACGATATGCCTTTGTTCCCACAACCACCACCAAATGAGCTGACGACGAGCAAGACAGAAGTTAGGTAATGGATTATATGGGATATCAAAGAATCAAGGTTAGCAAGCATTCCGACGCAACATACCAGGAAGATTTACTCCTACAGCGAGCGTGGATGTAGCGGTCAGGCACTTGATAGTTTTGTTGAGGAACGCCTCTTCAATTCTCTCGCGCTCGGTCTTGCTCAATCCTGCATGGTGAAATGCAATGCCATGGGCAAGCATTCTGCCGACCGGTTCACTCCAACGTCGACCGKCCACTACATTAGCTTCGTTCCCAAGCTTTTTTTGAATGAGTAACTCCGTTAGTCGTTCGGTTTCGTTTTTGGAGTGACAAAAAATCAGGGATTGCTTTCCGTGAGAAAATCTTCGTATGATTTCAGGAACGTGGTCGATAAGAGTGTTCCAGAACCTGTATTCGTTCTTCCCTACTCTTCCCATTGCGTTCACGTGCTTGGTGAGAGAAACTGGCCGATAGCTGTCATCGAAGGTGTATGCTTCTCTAGCTTGCAAGAAATCTGCAACATCCGCGATGTTTGGGAGGGTTGCTGATACGGCCACCATTCGAAAGCTTGATTTGATTGCGTTTGGGTTCGTTTCGGGGTAGCTGGAGGTACGGATCACTTGGGGGGCGGTGTGGAGCACTGTGGCAGCGCGGTGAATGGTTTTCATCCGGGTTATAACAGACTCCAGACACCATCCTCGGTTTTCGTCACCGAGAAGATGCACTTCGTCCAGCAGAAGAAGCTTCACGGAAGCAAAGAGAAAGAACTTTTCGTTCCACCGCCGGGTCATCGAATCCCACTTTTCGGGCGTCGTCACGATGAGGTGACCGCCGATTAAGTCAGCTAACGCATTGTTGGCGTGCTCGTTGTCTGCATCTTGCCCCGTGATCAAAGCCACCTCCAGCCCTAAATTCATCTGTTGAAGCTTTCGCGACCAATCTTCGTATCGTTCCTGGCAAAGGGCTTTGCTCGGAGCGATGTAAACGATCTTTCGCGCTTTCGAGATTTCTTGCGATCGCGACCGAACAGGTGGATTCGAGCTGGATCCATTGCTGTGCACCTGCTGCTCCTGGGCTTCGAGGTCCATGGCTAGAAACCGTGCCACCGCCATTTCAAAAATCGTGCTCTTCCCGGCTCCCGTTGGTGCGGACACGACTACGCTGTCGTCGGAATTGGACAATACATCGAGCATTGCGGACTGAAAATGATTGAATCGATCAAACTTTGGCCACATTGATTTGGCAATCGGAGGCGTGAAGAAACGATAGGAGGTTCGGACTGGGATGGTTTTTCTGGAATGGAGGGGCTGGCTGCGACAATCGAATTTCTGTACGTTTGGAACTGTGTGCCGGCCGTCTCTAGAAACGGGTGGAGCATAGAGGACATGCGACACCTCTGGTTCTTCGGGCTCGTCTCGATGATCATCGGTGACGACAACTGTCTCGCAGCTATCGTTGGTATCGCCCTTGGCTTCGAAACCTTCGAATACCTTCATCATTTCAGCATTTGGAACGGAGTGCCGAGTCTTCTGCTCCATCGAGGCCGACGATTCGGCCCCTTTTGAAGTGAGCGGTTTCGATTGTTCTCCTTCATCTTTCTGATCGCTGATGGTAATATCAATAGGGAGGCCATCGCAATGACCATCGTCGAATCTCTTTAACTCCTTCCTTTTTTTCAATATCGATTGACTTTGTTGATTATTATTCCCCATCTTCTCCAATGACAAAGATTCTCGTGTTTTGTTTGGATCTGCAATGGCATTAGGGAGGTATGGATTTCGCAAAAGAGTAGGTGTGGATCTTTGCAATAGGGTACTCCTTCCCAAAGGATTCGTAACTCCCCTATCAGATTTGAATTTTTTGGCAGTCGTCTTTCTCTCGTAGTTAGGATCGTTCGGAACAGCTCCATTCGAAGTATGTGTGGCTCCAAAACTGTTCTGAGACCAAGGGGGAGACGAGGAAGACATGGTAGAAGTTGTAGACGGGGTTTCCGATTCCGACGAATGTTTCGAACGACGGGTGTCAACATCCATGTTCGCTATCTTTTTTGTTTGTGTCGTAACTTTCCCTACTATCAGAGATGCCTTGTCGATGGAAATCAAAGTCGAGGAAATTGAAGTAGAATCGTCGTCGCTGAGATCAGTCTCACATTCACCATTGCGGCTGTTATTGCTACTGCTACTGCTGCTATTACTGCTACTGCTATCCGTAGAATCGTTTGTCTCTTTCCGGGTGAGACCCACGATACCCTCCTTCTTCGTCGGTTCATCGTCATGAGCCCGACGATGATTCCTAGCGATGGATTTTTCGTCATCGCCATTGCCGTTCGTGTTGGTCTCATGGATGCTCTCGTATTGTTGCTGTCGAGATGGATGAGGCAAAGCATATTCTTGCCGTTTCCCCAGCATATCTTGCTCGTCCTTCTTCGTTCCCGATTCACCCCTGCGGACAAACCTATMGCTTCGCGATGCACCATTACAAGGTCCTGGGTTCGAAACCACCAGTTCATGGCTGCTTTTCCGACCGGATTGCGGGGGCCGCAATGCTTGAAATTGCCATCTACTGCTKTTCCCGTCGTTACAATCGCTTCGCGAGGCCAGCGATCGCTTTCCATCGCCCCCACCGCCGTTTCGATCGGGGTCGACCGTACTTTTCGTTCCGACGCGCGTGTCACTATCCGAGCCGTGAATGCTTGCATTGGTTGGGCTGCTGGCAGCTGGACTTTCCTTGTGCAAATGGGACTCGGTGTTTGCGGGAAAGGACAAAGAATCGGACTCCGGCGATTGATCCGGCCGCGTGATCGACTGGGAACGGCAGAGACGACGAGGTTCAGAAACCGACCATTGAGATGCCTCGCGGTCGTCGATATCTCGGATCATGGCCTCGTCTTTCTTTGCTTCTTTCTTGTTTCGCTCTTTTTCCTTGTGCATCGTCTCGAGCTTTTCTGCTACGCGAAGCAGCTCTTCTTCAGTGGACGAATCGTCACTGAAGTAAGAAGCGGCTTCGTCTTCGTTTTCTTCGTACCATTCCGCCATAATTCAATGATTCCAAGAGTGCGGAAGCGAATGTTGTAGCAACGCTGACAAGAGGAAAGCTARGTGGTAACGTGGGGGGAAACGAGAAGCAAGATGGAAAAGGATCGTTCGACGTCGCATCGAGCCAGATCGGCGTGAGCAAGATTTCAGCCTTGTCGGGAACTCAAAATCTGAAGTTTGAAGCTTCTTGTTTCCGCTTCAAAAAAGAGCCATTCGTTGATGCACGCGCGCTCGGTTCTGAAACCCACTTCGTAGTCGAGTGATTCGATTGAGAGTAACTGTTTAAGCAGTTTGGATACGAGGGTCGATCGAGTCAAAACAGATTTTTATGTACTGTACTTTCGATGTTTTCCAAAATCCAGAAGTGATGTAAAAGTAACAATGGCGGGGATGTCCTTTCTAGTTCTCTGGTTGAAAGCTAACCGTGTGGTTCCTTTGCATCTTTCATCTCGTAATAGGCGAAATGGTACCTTTTTTCGACCAAAAACGTAACGAGCGAGAACAAGAACACATAGATAGCGGTTGTGGAATAGGCGGGATACTGCACCATGATGATATCAGTTACAAAAAAGTTTTCTGTGTTCTTTTGGCTATCGGTCTTTAAAGCAGTGATGACAAAAAATCGCGAATGGCACGTGCGCGTTCTCTAGATAGGGAATCCTGCGCATTGAATGAGTCATGATATACTGTATTTGTTATAGTATTTAAAATGTGATCTGCAAAGAGCGTCGAAGAGTACTGACCGGTTTCATGGATACTTTTTTTCCAAGTTAATTGCGTTCATCCGTCGTTTTCGCCTTTTACCATAAAGTCCTCGAACTTTGCAAGTAAACCCTCCTCTGAACAGGGTGAAGCTGCATAAAGACCAATTTGATGAATGGCATCGGGGTTGATATCGCCCTGTCGAATTTGCATCCAATCGTGGCTGTCTTCAGAAATATAAACCTCCAAACCGTCTCCGATCTTTTTGGCATGGACCCACATATACTCGGCCAAGTGCTTCATGATTTATATGTTTTTGTGTAGCCAGAGACAATAAGAATTAATGAAATGTAAATCGTCATCGTTTCAAGACGAGCAAATGGATTTATTTCCATCGGAACACCCRAAGGATATTTTTCAGGAGGAAAGCATTGGATCATCAAAACAAGCGAAATGAGTGAGTTGAAAGAAGGTGATTGAATCATTCGTGTAGTCTGCAAACTCTCCAGCTCATTCTGCAGTTCTTTCGCTATCCTTACCGGGAGCGGGTGCATTGACATGTCCGAATAGTCGTGGGTAATGGTCGCGCACATGTGTGGAACATCATCGATCAGCTGGATACCGAACTTCACCCAGTTGTCTTCGTCCTCTCGAACCATGATTCCGGCTTGGTCATCCGCGCTTTCGTAGTTGGCTTTCACCCTGCAACGCACTTCAAAGTCGCCCTCGATTTCCAGAAAGTAAAAGGGAGCATTGTCCACGCACACGTCCGTTCCCGTCATGCGCCAAAAGTCCGTGCCGGAAGGAGCCCTCATTTCAACAGTTGTTCTGTGCTGGGACCACTCCTCGGGTTCCGAGAGCCAGTGCATGCCGGTCCTTGGTTCCGGATAGTCCTCGCTATCGTCGTCATCGCCCTCGTCTTCGTTTTCATCCGGACGGTTGCTCTCGTCTTCGTAGGATTGGGAGTCGTCAGACATTTTTCTTGGTTGGATTGGATTCTGAAAGAAACAAAGGAAGTAAATRCTTGAGAAGAGCAAGCCCCCAGGCTTTTTTGGTTCCGCTTTCTTCAAAGGATTTGAGAATGATTCCAAAAGGTGGTCAACGAGATTCCTCTTGGTCGTCCGTCAATTTTGTTCCTCGTTACTTCAATTTTTTTACCTGTGCGTCGAGTACAACTTTTTACGGTGCGGATTCCTCCTCAGAAGTACTGTAACTAAGGAGTCATTCTGTATGCGTGAACGTAATTTACTCGTAATGCAAAGAGCGCAGAGATGGTCATAACAAAGAATMAATGACCATCAAAATATTTATTAGAGATATTAAACCCAACGTCTCAATTACGATGACCATATCACCAGAAATACGATATTAAGAAGTACAGTACTGTACTTTAGTAGAAGTACTTTAAAGTATTTTGAATTTGAACCGTACGTAACATACTGTAACATAAGTACAGTACTTCGTATTACAGAAGTAGTTCTGTAGTTCGTACTGTACGTACGGTACTACATTCAAGGGATTGGGAAAGACCGGCGGGTTTGAAGCAAGAAGAAATTGCTGTTCCAAAAATCTGCTTCATGTAAACACTTCATAKATCTACTTTGATTATTACTCCTGGATAAAAACAATACAAATACATCGACAATCGGATAGAATTAAAGATTGCCCTCACTCATACTATCACAATAGAAAACATACTTGTCTTCTTCTCAGGACGGCACAACTATTTGTTACCATGAACGTTGAACAGAGGACCATGCGGTGGACGAACGAGCCAGAGAAATGGAAGGTGTGTTTTGAGAATGGTATTCTGCGAATATTCGAGAGAAACATTCTGTGACTTGGAGCAAAGTTTTGCATAAGTGATTATCTCTTCTTTCATGAATTTGATTTGTAAATGGCACATTTTCTACCATTCGCCCTTTTGAGCCAGCTCTGATCGAAATGTTGTTTTTCTTTTTTGGCGTTTCCCACTACCAGCGGAAAGAAGATGGCATTAAAGTGACTTGTCCAATGGAAACGGATTTTTGGAGAGGAACAATGCATGGTTATAACAAAGATGATGGTCCTTTTTATTGGATGATTGCCGAGAACAATTTTGAGGCAAGACTGTCGTTAAAAGTGAAATTGAAAGAATTGTACGATCAGGCGGGAATGATGATACGCATAGACTCGGAAAATTGGATTAAACTAGGAATCTGCTGTTATCGCGATCAGCCCCACGTAAGCTGCTGCTTTACGCGAGGTGTGTCTGACTGGTCAACTCATCGTTTGTCACAGACTAAGGTTGATCACTTTCACGTATGGGTGAAGAGAAAAGAAGAAGTGATTGAGTGTTTCTATTCTTTGGATAACGAGAATTGGACTCGTATCCGACAGGGATACTTCTCGGACAGGCCGAGACTCAAGGTTGGTATGATGTGCGCCGCCCCCGAATCAGCAGGATTTAAAGTGACGTTTTCAGATCTTTTGATCAAGAATCTTGACGATGATGGCGATGGCGACAGCGACAGCAACAACTAAAGTTTGGACAACCAGAGGTCTCGAGGACGAAGGTCTTCGCGGTACTGAAGACTGATCACTACTCACATCAGTGAGCTTGCATCATAACATACCTAACAGTTTTGAAACAGACGTGGGTTTACGAAAGTCATTGTCACATTCTACTACTACGTAATGCTTTGCCTTTCGAAGCAATATCTAACTTTTATTCTTAATTATTATTGTGCCGTTAGCACGAATTAACAATTGAGTGGAAGACTGGATTGCAACCGTAATACCAAGCAAAAAAGGACTATCCAATGTGTGTAGCAAAGTKATGTGTATCAGTCATACCATATGACTACACCAAAGAGTCATTCGACATTATCGCGCAGCGGGCAGCCACATCGAGCTGCGGTAGACTAGCCGGCAAATTCAGCGCGTACGCAAACATGACCGGAGGGACAAATGCCAAAACTATGTGGAAGGCTGCGTGGGACCACCCGCCAATCGGATATCCACCGAAAAGCCACCCCGCAAGTGCGAAAATGACAATAAGTTTCGAGAAAGATGCAAAATCTCCTTTGTGCAGAATTGGAATCGCAAACAACAAAATCGACATTGCAATCCGTTTTTGGTTTCGTTTTGGCACCACTTTTTCCAAGAACAGGAGATACATGCATTCCGCGTTGAAGAGAGCATTCACAAAGAAGAAATCAAATCGTCCACTTGAAGCATATGAAAGACAAGCACAACAGAAATGAATCATCGCTTGGTCCATTCGGCGGCTCCAATGAGTTGTTCTTGGYAAACCTGGAGGAAGACGGTGGGCGTATCTCCAATGGTAGATCATCGAAAAGGGAGCATGGCAGAGAATGCCCACTGCTGCTGCCACAGGAGCCGCAGGAGGTAATGCGTGCAAGTTTGGAAACCAGGTAGAATGGATGCATTGGGAAACGTCAAATTTGGTATAATCAATCAATCCATTAACATGCTCTTCGATAAATGATTTACTGAGCCACGACCCAGAGAGAAAAAACATAATACAGTAATAGGTGCTTGGTAGAACAGTCAAGGCGTTCATTCGTTCTTGAAATGGTGTCATCTCTCGAGCAGCCATGTATTTCCCTACTTCGCATTCTTTCTGAGTTTTCGCATTTGTGTAACTTTCAATGTCATTCGTGATGTTTTCGTTGTTTCGGTCCTTTCGGAGTCTTCTCCTTCTTCCGCTCGTTGTCTCGAACGCATATCCACTGAAAGAGCTGTCGTCGGAAGAAGTGTCGTCACTTCCCAAGAAAACCAACGATGCTATCTCATCTTCGGAGCGCGGCCGATCAACACCAATTACATGTGATGATTGGAGAGATTTCTCTARCACGTCCACGTCATCAGTCTTTCTATCACAATTGCTCTGGCGATAAGGAGATGGGGATCGTCCACGCGTTCGTGAGACCATGGATGTAGTCATTATCCTTCCTTCCATAGTTATGACTTGATGTAGTTTTGCTTTTTGTCAACAAATCCACGACTTGTATCGTGTTTTGCCCTTCTTATCAACTGCTTTCAATACGGGCAGAGATTCGGTAACGACACAGGTCCGTTTTACTTCGAAAGAAAGTACGACTAGCGTACTACAGTAGTAAGATGATTCTTCCGTCTTCTTGTTGGGATGAGATAACAGTACCAGGTASGGGTACGAAGAGGTTTTAATTTCGAATACTKGAGAAGGTGAGTAGGTTTGTGTCGTGAGAGCGAGAAAGCAATGCTTTTTCTTGTATGCAAAGCCGTGACGGCTTCGTAAATTACTACTGCTGCGGCAATGAGAGTTCCGATGTCCGCCACGTACATTTTCAGGTGCGTTAGGATTTTGTTTTTTACTGACAAAAAAGGAGAACGAATTACAGACGGCACATGAACAACATCGAATTCTAAGATATCGATGCGTACGTGCGTCGCACGGATAAAAAGATTCATGAACTGTGCATCGAAATCGACTCTCATACTCTTGTCCTGATGCAATCTGAAGAACAAACGTGACATGTCCACTACCTTCAGATCCGACTCGAGCATTGAAGGGAAACGTTTGCGAGAGAAAAATAAATACGATGGCCAAACACGAACGCAAGGAATTCTTTGTTCTTCCTTTTCACGAACAAGAAGCGAAAGTAGAGTGTGCATGCACGAATACGGCAAGAGCGGCGATAATTATTTGTTGCTTTATTCTACAAACTCACCTTTTCTGGTGGTGAAAACGATTTGCCCTGTCAGAAGTTCTTGGTCAAGTTGATATCAAATTATGGTTGCGCAAAAGACTTTCTGGGTCGCTACTATTGTGGCACTGGTCTGTTATGTTGCAGGAATTATTGTCGCAGATATACGAATCTAATGGCATTGATAGGATGGTTGATTTGAAAACTTTTTAGTTGAGGGAAACCTTCTGGCGTGCASGGGCGAATCAATCGATTGGTTGATTGGTTGATTTAGGGTCGTTGATTGATTGATGATCTGAATTGAGAGTGTCATTAACTTCCGGGACGAAATGTGTCAGATCTCAGATCTCACCAAAACTCAAATGCTGTGAAGAGTAGGGCAACTAAAACTTCAAAAACGACCTGTCGTGCGAATCAATCGAATCGTGACAWGGTCGCAGGGGTATTTGGTATTTTTATTTTGGACTTTATCGTGTATGTACCGTACAGTGTTGGACAGCGTAGAGACATACCGGTACCTAGGTAGAGTTCGTGGGCGGGAAATAGGAAATACAGTACCAGAACGAACGCGTACGTACCAGTAACAGTATTAACTAGTACGTACTCGTACTGTAAAACTGCTACGAAGTACAATTACGTACTTTTAGTCACCCCTGCTTTTAGTACAGTTCGGAGCTGAACCGTTAGTGCGTTACAGTACCACCGGCAGGGGTCTGGGCTCTGAGTACGTACGAGTAAGGTACCGATACGTAAGCGCGAGAAGAATGAAAACAAAAAATGTGCCTGTACGAGTTACTCGTACTGTAATGTACGGTACCTAGTACAGTAGAACAGAGGTTTATAATTCACGATTGTGAACACCTACCGTACGAAAAAATAANGTTAGGCTCCTTACTGCATGATAATACGTGGTTTACAATAAAGAGTGAGGTTATTCACTAGCTACTCGTGATTGTGGTGTGTGTACTACCTCACACCCCCCCGCACTTGCAGAATCTAAAGAGTCGAGGTGGTCAATTGTGTCAGTATCCTCATGTTCTAGTAGTAAATCTACGAGAGGATTTAGATTGCTGCAAGTGGAGCACGTTGTACGGTGTACGGTTGCGGTTGCTGGTGAGGGGGCCTTATCCTCACTATTTGGAGTACTTTGTGTGGGTGACAGGCCAACATCCGCAGTATCCGTATTAGTCGGGGTGTGTTGTTCAGTTTGGATGATCGAGTAGGCAGGCCGTATTCTACCCATAAATATATCAGTATGGGAATAGAATTTTGTGCGGCCAGTGGGTTTGCTCAGTGAGTCACTGTAGTTCTCATCTGATTTTGTCTTTATAAACTCAATAAATTCATCATCAGTCCATTGAAGGATAACAAAGTGTTTCATTTCAACGTGACGAGTACGTCTCGTTGGTTGCTGGGCATTAGCCATTCTAACGGCACCATGGTTATCTGCCAAGATTGGAGTGGGAGTGAGTAAGGGAAGCTGTAGTTCCATCATTATCCATCGAAGATACAGTGCGGCTTTGCCTGCATCTGCCATATTGGTGAATTCAGCTTCAGTGGAGCTTTGGGCAATAGTTGGTTGGAGTCTGGTGCGATAATAAACAGCAGCTCCAGCAAGCATCATAATGATTCCTCCCATTGATCGTCTCTGGAGACGATCTGATGCCCAAGTTGTGTCACATGATCCATGTAATTGAAGGGGATTGTTGCTTTGATAAAATTTGGTGAGCTGAGCTTTGGGAGAAAGGGGTTGCGGAGGAGGGGCCTGTGGTAAATCAACTCGGGGATTCGGTCTCCAGTAAGTGAGGCCTTCATCTTTAGTAGCCAGGAGATACGCAAACAGGTGTCGAACAGCCTCATAGTGTATTTTACAGGGGTTATGAGAGTGTTGACTGAGTGTAATAACGGCAACAGAGATATCAATGCGGCAAATAGTGAGAGCATAGATAAGTTCCCCAATGCATTGGCGATAGTTGAAGCCCATGGTCGTCTCCAGTCGTTTCGCGGTAGTTGGATCAGTTGGGCCCTGAGTTAACTGGAGCCGAGCTAAATATTTAGGGTCCTCTCTCATTGGTGTGGGGCGTTTACGGAGTTTATATGTGCTATGGAGCCATCCGTGGTGTTCGCATATCTTTTCAATATATTTGGCACAGTGGAGATGGTTGAAGTCTCTTGTCTGGTGAACATGGATACCATTGAATTTACGTATGGTACCCAGTACATTTAAGGGATTAGTCATTCGCTGTTGAATAAGGTCTCTGATGTGGTCACAAACACTCTCATGTTTATTAGCAATAAGGAAGTCGTCGACTTGGCGAAGAATGAGAGTTATGCCAGTGTCATCGTGTTTATAGTAGAGACAAGGCTCATGTGTGGTGGGCTTGAATCCAAGTTCTGTGATAAGTATCTTAGATATGTATTTATCCCATAGGCGCGGAGCCTCAGGATGGCCCTGAAGGGCCTTGAGTATGGGAATCACATGACCATACGGGATTGGAGGGCGTTGAAGGCATTCGGTCCACCATTGCTGAAAGGGATCATCCACTCGCATAAAGAAGGGGCTCTTAGGAGCTGGGGCTTCAGCAAATGCATTGCCCACATCATAGCCAACACATTTGAGGTTCAGTGCAGCAGAAAGGGCCCAGGTCAGTCTGTGAATAGGTTGTTCTACACAGGATGCATAGGTTTCAGCCAGTGTAACTGCCTGTCCGTATCTTTTGCCGCCATTGCATGTGCCTCGGGATTTAGGCTCATCAATGCCCGTGAGTGGGTTTTCCTTCTCTAAATAGGTCCAAACCCAGGGAAGTATGGTCATCTCTGATGTAGATGGGATAGGATCACCAAACATGCCCACCTTGTGGTATCTATTAAGCTGTTTCCATTCGGAGTGAAGAAAGCCCTCCCATTTTGCAGTTCCCCGGAGTGTTGAGCGTGTTAGTTTCGCAATACGGACGCATTCATTGGCTACTTCAGGAGAGTCAATGGCTGGGGGCCATTGTGTTTTGTCTATCCATAGGTCCTGATCAAAATTAAGGGAGTGCAAGTGATGAGCAATAACATTAAGTTGGTCAGCCTGAAGTGTGGGGACGCCCTCGCCACTCATTGCAAAGCCGGTGAGGGATCCAAATGTAAATTTGATAGTGGGTGTGTGTGAGTCTTTTGCTTGTTTGATTGCTCGAATAAGATCAGCATGGGACCTGATGCGATTGCCATTGACTGAGGTGATAACAGTGCCCCTCAGTCTTCTTTTCCAGTTTCGAATATGAGCATGTGCAATAGTGCCAACCTGGAGGGCTGTGACTTCCAAGGCGTCCGCAATATCCGGATGAGGGGCAACGATGAAGCCCATCGTAGGGTGGAAGGTGTTAGTGTTGCGGAGGGGGAGAGTATGAGATGTTTCAGAGATGAACATGTTGGTGGAGATATCGAGGGTCTCCAGTTCAGGGATGAGGATATCGATTGGTGGTCGTTCAAACTTGGTTCGATTGATCCGTGCCGTGAGCTTGGCAGCGGCAGCTGCTGTATAGCTGGTTGGTGAATCCCGGATTATATCGCTTATTAGGGCCGTTGGGTCAGTGGGCTTAGTATTAGTCAGTGTCATTTTGATAGTTTCGGAGTCAGTATTCGTGGTGTGTGTTGTGTGGTCAGTTGCTTCCGTGAACACACTCAGGAGGTGTGAAGCAGCTGGAGATCTGTTCTGTGGGTCATCTCCATACTGTAATTCATCCTTAGAGTCGTGGCGAGCTGTCTTGTCGGTGCCAGTGTGGATATCAAAGTATTTGATGTTGTCCATTGTCTTTCCATACCCCAAGAAGATCCCCTCATAGGTCCAAGGGTTGGTTGTCGAGGGTCTCGTACCTGGACGCTTGGCAGTTATTTTGGCCCCAAAGGTGATCAGATTGTCCATGAGGGGGATGCGACCAGTGTAAGCTTGTATGGGTGTCATATCGATGGCGCTGTGATAGGTCCTATTATAGAGCCATGTTGCATGGAGAAGAGCATCTGTCCAGTATTCAGTACCAAGACCTGCTGCATAAAGGAGACACCGGATTCTTTCCTTGAGAGTTCTGTGAGGTCGCTCTGCGATGCCGTTTTGAGAGGAGGTGTCGGCAGCTGTGGAAACAGTGTCATAGCCATGAAGCGAAGCAGTTTGTTGAAAAGTGTTAGATTTAGAAAGTTCGCCGCCTCCATCAGTCATTACAGTGCAGTCAAGATGATCCGGAAGGAGATGAGACAGATGTGTGGGAGCCGCATGGTCAACAGAATATTTATGTGTTTCAGCAGTGTTAGTGAAGGAACGTGAGCGCGCTAAATATCCATCCTGAGTGGTGGTAATAGCAAGGCGTGGGTCAGTGTTCCGTATCCCATGTTTACGCAGAAAGGAATCAACGATTTGGATTGGTGGGTCTTTGGATTTGAGAGGAAACGTCCATAGTGCTCTAGTAGCAGCATCGATTATTGTGAGGAATCCAATGTGGCCGGTTCTGCTCTTTTTGAGTGATGGTAAGGGTTTAGCATTGGTCTTTAGGATTGCTGCTAAGTTTGGTGGGCCACTAACGAAAGAGAGGTCCATATGGAATGATTGTCCAGGGATGAATTTCTCAGTACTAGGGGTCTTTCGTGTACCGTGGTATTTGGTCATTTTGCTCTTTTCACAGAATGGGCATCGAAAGTACGGAGTGGAGGAGGGGATTTTGGGTATTCCCTCAACTACTCGCTGTGTTTTGACTAATGTGGAAGGAGAGATATGACCATAGCGCTGGTGCCATAGTTCTAAGTTCTTCAGCGCATTGGAGAGTCCTAATGGTTTTGCCGAGGGGGTTTCATCAGTCGAGGTGGATACCGAGCCGGATAGGGTACTTACTTGGTGGCGATAGTTGCGCAATTCGCTGGCCCTGTGTTCCTGCTCATGTGGGTTCGTGATGAGGACTTTATTCGTAGTATACCATTCCCCATTGTCATTCCGGACTGTTTGAATAGACTGTATTGTGTCCCTAGCACTGTTTAGGAAGCGTACTGTTCCTTTGTTTGTATCGTTGCCTTCCTGCTGAAACGCGTAGAATCCGTGTAACTTGTAGTAGTTATCAGGAGAAAGGACTGTTCCTGTAGACTTCGGCGTATAGAGTGTATGCCAACGCATAATCGTGCCTTGGTCTGAAATGAGCTTAATAAAACCTTCTCCGTAGGCTGACAGTACATTCTGTAGTGAATCGGTGTTCGCGCTGAAGACTCCTACTTCCTCAGGGGTGTTGTATGGTATATAGTTGTGTAGTAGGGAGTTGTTATCAGTTGCTGATATATTAGCGCCCGTATCCGGCTGGAGCGGAAGGGTGACAGCATTGGAGTGCGACGGGGTTCGTATAGTTTGTAGCTGTTTGACTGTAGGCTGGGGAGATCCAGGAAGCGTTAGGTGGAGGTGAGCACGTGTATTCTTACGGTAGGTGTGTGACGTCATGCGCAAGGATGGTCCCGTGGGCTGTTCTGAGGCAAGGGAGTTGCCGTAGAAGCAGAAGGGCGTAAGGTCATTTGTAAGCGTTGAGTCTGATATTGTAGTATCAGTGTTCAGCGTTGGAATGCACTTATTGATGCTGTTGCTGTTGTTAACAGTAATGGGTGTGTGAGTGTCATTCTTGGTACTGGGAGTGGAATCAGTATCATAGTCCACGACATATGTCGTAGAATGGGGTGGATCAGGTTTTGATGTGAACGGTCTTTTGTCCGTAGGATGGTCTACGATGTCGGACGTAGGGCTTGATGCGGGGTGGTTCACAGTACTGCATCCTACAGGGCAGTCTGTAGGAGTTAGTTGTTCGTCGGTAGTGCCGCGAGCCGTAGTGCAACTATCATAGTTAGTATTACAGCTGTCAGGAATCCTATCGTCGATAACAGTGTTCACAATGGGTTTAGGTTCCGCCGTGTCGGTGGTATCTGGGGATGGGGAAGGTAAGGGAAATAGCGCTGTATCTGGGTGGGACGGTCGTGCTGGTGGGAATTGGAGATATTCGATACACCGACGATAGTCCGGGATAGGCCGGACCCCGCTAGGAGTCCGGCATAAATCCTATTCATCTTCCGTAGATGATGGTGTTGTTGAGTCGTCCGGGGCCAATGCAGTTACCCATTCCTCTCGTCCGTGTTCATGTTGTGCTTTGGTTGATACCGAGCTCCCTAGTTTTGCCTCGAAGAGTTTCACGACTTTGGTCATGTGCATCCTGAGGTGTTTGTCAGCATTGCTATTGAACTCGGTTGGATGAGCTTTCGCATATCGTTGTGCATGGTGGAGTTGTGCACCAAATCGACAAATTTGATCGCCTACGTCGTGTCCATACGTTTTGCAGCACTGGCATTGTACTTTGTTCTTGTATTCAAATTTCCTCCGTGGTGTGTCCACACGGTGGATTTGTGGGGTCACTCGTTCCGTGTGAGTAAGTGATGGTGGGTTACTGGGGTAATCCAGAACCGTAGCAATCATCGATGCCAATCGTAAATGAGGGGGAGGCGTGTTGGATGTGGGGTTGGGGTTCATGCGTTTGAATGTATTCAGTTCAAACATGAGGTAATTGCCGGCTGCAAAGTTGTAATTATTCATTATTTGAGCCGCAAATTCAAAGCTCTGATCCAGTTCAGAGTAGTTGTGTTGCCGTGACAATCGGCTATGCCGAATGAATTCGATGAGTCTGCCAGCATAGGATCCTGGTTCATCATTAGAAGTCCATGCAGGTCCCCATCCTGTAGCCGTCGGTCGGAGGTAGGTTAGGGAGTTCCGTGCAATGGCAAAGAGAGCTTCATATCCATCCATGCGGTGGCCAGACGGTGTAATGAGGCCTCGCAGTTTGGTCAGTGATGCATCGATTGTTTGTGATAGCCTTTGGTAGAGGAATGTACTAATCTTGCGAATGTTATCTTCTGATTCATCATGGTTTGGAGGAAGGCAGCTCTGATGTATGTGTAGTTCATCCAAGTGAGTGAATGGAAGACTTTCGAGGGTGAAGATGCTATACAGGTCGTTGTAGATGGCATTGAATTCCGTGGATGTAAGATATCGATTTTCCTGTGGGAGGAGATTGGAATCAATGTGTTTATTTTCAATTGCTCTGATGGCTTTGCTAATCCTGTGATTCCGGGCATGAACAATGTCATTATCAATCCGATCCTGCCGTGCTTTGTAATCCTGGACACGTTGGGATCTGAAGCGGCGTCTCTCGGGGTTGCTGTCCTTTGTCCAGGGGGCATCTGTCGAGTCCGAGTCTGTGTCCGATGGAGGTGTTGGTATATCATCGAGGTCTTCACCAGGGTCTGAATCATGGACTGTCTGGGAATGAGACTGTGTTGATTTCGTTCGTTTGATACTGGCCGAGGTATGCATCGCTAGGTTGATATGGCGAAAGATGAGTTCCTTGACAGACGCGGATTCCTCTATACATTTGGTTAGTGTTTTGTCCATGTTGGTGGTGAATCGTGTAGACTTAATGATGGAGGAAAGAGAGTCAGTGAGGAGATCTGTAATGGTTGCCGCAACCGTATCCGAATTAAGGTGAGCCATAACGGCATGTTCTAAATCAGTGTGGACTTTCGTTGTGAGGTCAGCATGTGTTGAGTGTAGCTGTGATAACATGTTTTGTGTTGTTTGCTTGAGGTGATTCTTGTTCTGATGTGCCTCAGTTGTCAGTTGAGCTGACATGGTGTTTGCTTGTTCTTTAACCTCTTGAAGTGCTGCTGTACAGATCTTATCTTTAATGCTTTGCACCATGGGTTCCTGTTTGGTTGAAGCCAGATCCGCAATATTGTGTTGGATGATAGAGCGAATTTTGGTATCAATTTCATGGAGATTAGCATCCATCGTTTTGATATGTTGTGATGCTGTTGAGGCTGTCTGTTCTTCAATCTGTTGGCCAAGAGTAATGAGAGCTGTCTTGCGTTTGTCAATGATAGCTTCAATTAGTTGGCTAATTTCAAGTGTGGTGGGTGTTTTGGAGGTGATGCTGCTGGCTTCATCTATCGATGTGGAGAGGGCAATCGTGTGGGATTTGAGGCTTGATAATACAGTGGAGGCTTTTGTGATGCGTTGCTCGAGGGCCCAAGTAGTGGATGCTGCTGTGGACAGGTCGTGTGAGAGCGTCGTAGCGGTGGATATTTGACTGGTGAGTAGTTGATTCTGGGCCAGTGCTTGTCCTAATTGATCTGTAAGATGTGTGATTGTGTCTCTTGCTCGATTGAGATCTTTGTGAGCTTGAGACAAGTCGTTGTGAGCTCGTTCTATGTTCTGATCTTTAATTTTGATTGCCGTTTGCATTGCTTCCACGGTGTTCTTGATTGATTCAAATTGCTCTGTCCACTCCTGGGAGGCAGATTGTAATTTTGCTTGCCAGGTTGTTGAGTTTCGGTTAACAGCAGTATTTATGAGGTCAATGAGTTCCTCTTGTGAAGCTGCCGTTGGGGGAGGGGAATCATTGTTCAAGCTCTTGCGAATGGTGTCCAATTGGTTGTCAATGGCATTGAACCCTCTATCGTATGTATCGATGATGTTATCTATGCCCGTTGACTTCTCCAGTTGATTGTTTTCAGTGGTGCCATCCTCATTGAGGGAGGAGTCGTTGAGGGGAGGATCCGCAGTATTTGTAGCAGGGAGTGGGAGGGTCTGCTGATGAGTGTTGGTTGCCTCATAGTATTCAGCGGCGAATCGCTCACGAAGATCGGTTGGGGGTGTTGGTAGTGAGTTACTGTTGGATGAGTCGGATTCAACGTCCGAATCATCCGCACCATGTGATAAAGGTGTCCGTTTAGGAGGTGTGTTAGGGCTTGACTGTATACGTGGGCTTGATTGCATACGTTTGGGAGGGCTTGATTGCATACGTTTGGGAGGGGTTATATCAGGGCTCGAATCCATACGTTGGGGAGGTTTGGATTGGCGACGCTTCGTGATAGTGGCTGGTGGAGTGTCTTGATTGAGGGGGAGTATCGAGTACATGTGTGAGAGGAGGGCCCGGCTGTACTGGTGGCGTGGAGTTTCATTTGGAGTAGTGACTGGTGGTTGGCGAAAGTGATTGGGATGGAGGAGTGTACTGAGATCTTCCCCTAGCATAACAATTTTGTCGCTGTCGGGAAGTTCTGTGGTGTGGATGTTGTGGATGCTGTTGTTGTATGTATCCGGATTGGGTGTGTGCATTGGTTTAAATGGGAAAAGGGATCCATTGTAGATGTCAATGGGGTTGGAGTCCACTGGGAATAATAGTTCCAAGGTGCGGAGTTCGCGTTGGATATTGCCGTTGAACACTACGAGTTCGAGTCTGTGTTGTCCTCTGTGGGGTCTTCGTGGGGAAGGGACGAGGAAGTCTCGGATGTGGCGTCCTTTGTCCTTTTTGGAGGAGTGCTGAGTGCGTTTTGTTTTTGCCATGGTGTTGTATTATGTAGTATGGAATACATCATCTAAAGTGTAATGGTGTTCGGCAACAGTCCCGAAGGGTGGTGTCACCGTGGGGGTTCCGAGGAGAAGGTAGCGTAGAGTTCTACGTGATTTAGTACTGGGTTCTCCTCTCATCCGGAGAATTTTGTCGTCGCAAAAGTATCTTCCGGGGATCCAGGTTGCAAAGAGATTCTGGCTCCTCTGCGGACGCTGGAAAAATGAGCAGTAAATCAGTCTGCTTTCTTGTGGTCTGATGATGGTTAGTGAGTTAGATAAGAGGAGGTAAGTCCTTCTTGTTGCTCATAACCTGTGAAATGTTGTTAGGCTCCTTACTGCATGATAATACGTGGTTTACAATAAAGAGTGAGGTTATTCACTAGCTACTCGTGATTGTGGTGTGTGTACTACCTCACAACCGATACGTAAGCGCGAGAAGAATGAAAACAAAAAATGTGCCGGTACGAGTTACTCGTACTGTAATGTACGGTACCTAGTACAGTAGAACAGAGGTTTATAATTCACGATTGTGAACACCTACCGTACGAAAAAATAANCCTGCTTTTAGTACAGTTCGGAGCTGAACCGTTAGTGCGTTACAGTACCACCGGCAGGGGTCTGGGCTCTGAGTACGTACGAGTAAGGTACCGATACGTAAGCGCGAGAAGAATGAAAACAAAAAATGTGCCTGTACGAGTTACTCGTACTGTAATGTACGGTACCTAGTACAGTAGAACAGAGGTTTATAATTCACGATTGTGAACACCTACCGTACGAAAAAATAAACGTACAGTACAGTACCAGGTAAGCGTACCGTACGTACGGTACGAAATTAGCATTGAATCTTCACACGTACTTTACCCGTACAGACCAAGATTCAGCATGACATGGTCATGAAGGACAGTTGATTTGGGACGAAAGTATCAGCCCATAGACTCCAGCTTAAATTAATTTGACCCAAGAAAAATGTTCGCTTTATGGTATGGTTAGTGTGGAAAGTGGAGCTAAGAACGACTTCAATACGTGCGTGTTTCAACCTATCAACCAGGGCCAGAACCCAGGAAGAATCCTTTGTTCGCATATTATGATTACACTTCAAAACCCTTCTCATCTCTTAGCCTACTCAGTTCTACCTTCAGGGCAAAATTTTCTCGTTCCAACTCTCCCTGTCGCCTCTCTACTGCTTCGAGCAAACTGGAAACTTCTTCTAGCAGCATGTCTTTTTCTTCTAGTTGGCGCTGCAGAAAATGAGAATCAGCTTTTCGCAAACTTGTCGTCCGTTCCTGCTGTTCAAGTTGCATTCGAAGTGACTCCAATTCAGCTTTCTTTTCTTCGGCATCCTCTTTCGTTGTGCCATAACGTTCGTTGATATTCCCTTCAGCGCCAGTTCCTACTTCGAGTTCGTCTGATAAAGACTGATCAAGTGCATTTCGTGACTGCAGAGGACCACGAGCTGGGGTTGAAAAATCCAGACTCTTCCGCACTATCTTACTCGGCACACCCCTCTTCTGTAATACAGATCCTAGAAGACCTCGAATTCGAGTCAACTCCGAATGAAGCTTATCTTCAGTGTTTGCCATGCTTTTGGGGTCTAAAGGACTGGTAGTAACATCGTTCGTACTACTTGGTACAGCACAAGTCTTGTTATCCACCAATAGGTCTTCTGTTTTGGAAGATTCCAAGGCATAGTCGAGAAAATCTTCCAATTTTTCTGAATCGCAACTACTATTCGTTTCTAGAATTGTGTCATTATTTTCAGCAGCCTCTGGGTTACTCGAAGAACGCTGCTGAAGCGATCGGCTTTTGAGGATTAAGTGTTCCATCGTTTGGATAGCTTCAACCAATTCTTCAATCTCCTCTGTGGTCGATTCCATAGTGTTTGAAGTARTAATGTTGTTGATATCGGATTGTGGCGGGAGAGTAGCAACCACTTCTATTTCATCCTCTGTTGACTGTAGAATGTTTTGACGTTCCTTCATCGCTTGGTATTCCCGTTGCTCATTTAAAAGTGTTTGCTTCTGCTCTGCAGCTTCTGCCAATTGTTTCTTCAAATCTTCAATTTCATCGCGATAAGTCTGAAGCAATGTTTCTTCTTTGTCTCCGGCTGTTTGTATTGTTGCCGTTTGTTCGATACGTTTAGCTCGGGTTGCAAATTTGAAAGTATTGTGAGATTCTTCCATGTGAGATGCTAATGGGCTGATGCAACACATTAATAACATCTTGGCGTTTCCAGATAGCGACGATTGTAACATTCGAGTAAGTTTCGAGTCACGAAAAGGAATATGGCTTCGGTTGATTTTCTTTCCACCTTCGCTTTTGCTTGATTCAGAGAGGCCAAGTACACATTGGCCGAGCGCCATGAGTGACTTGTTTATGTATTGTCCTTCGTCTCTTCGTTCTACACCGTTCAGCCGTACTGATTCACTTCCCGCCAAATCAACTAACGAAAGGAGAGAAACACGGGTTCTGTCACGTCTATCAATTGTAGAGGAAGATTCAATCTTTAAGCGCATAACGGCATGAGATCGGCTCGAATGTTGGTTCATATGAGTCGCCCCAACTTGCCGTCTCTTCTCGCCCTGCCTAAGAAGTTTGAAGACCTTCTCGGGAGATGAAACAACTTCCTCTTTGAGTCCACGAATAATAAGACCATTAGGCCCGTCAAACAGTCGGACCGGCTCTGATGCAGAGGACGAAGAAGATAAAAGGTCACGTATGTTTTCTTTGTATATTTCCAAGTAACTGAACCGAAAAAGATATTCTCTGGATTCTGCGGAAGGATTATCTTGAATGTAGTTAAAACAATCCCTAACACACAGTGGTATTAAACCTGGTGCTTTCTGCTTTCCTGTCATTGTGTGCGTTTTTCCTGTTGAAGTCTGACCATATGCTAATACCGTAGAATTGTAGCCTTCCATGGCAGCTTTCACTAAAGAGGCTACAGATTCGTCGTAGATTTCATGGGTTGTCGACTCACTTCCAAAAAGCCGATCAAGCGTGTAAGAATGCGTACGGCCTTGGATTTTTTCTGTTCTATCGGATTGAGATGCAGTTCTTCTATCCCTCGAGATATCCCAGGCGACAAAGTCACCGTCATCCTGCACATTGGACTGATCGTATGTTGTTCTGGTGTCGGAAAAAGGTCCCGACTTCCTCGGACTGCGAGAGTTTCCACCCGGAATAAAACTTAGTCGTCTCGTGGGTTTCGAAGGACTGGATTTAATTAGGGGCCGGATCCTTGCACAAACCTGCACATTGGTGGTGATCGTGCTGTCKTCACCAGGTGGGTTCGAAGAAAGCGACGACAACAGTGACGACGAAAAGGATGACGATGACGACGACGACGGTGGTACGCCATTGCTGCTTTTTCCAACATCTTCTCTGACGGATGCAGGTCTTGTCCCAAGCACTCTCTTCATTGTTCTCAATCTCTTTCCTGTATCTTTTCTGTCATTTCTATATCATTGGTTACATTCACTACTTGGCGCTTTCGGTAGATATGAGTGTCTCAATGCTTTTGGTTCATGTGACGGTCTTAAAACAACAAGGTGGTTACATTGCTTGTTTTCTTATTTTTTGGTGTATGTATGTGGTCACCGTAGCGCATCAATAAGCAACTAACTCTAGGACTGTATGTGCGATTTCGGACCGTTGTGCTCGAAATTTAAATAATTTAATTTTTAAAGAGCCTAAAAAGAAAAACTAGCGTGCGGGCTTGTTAGACTTTCTGGTGAAAATAATTTTTTTGGAAGATAAGACTGGGACCTTTTTCATATTTTTGATGGGAATGAAGAGGCTTTCGATGATACCGGTAGGTTGTTGATCGATTCCGGTCCGTTTTGGCGTTTTGATAATTTTAGTAAGGAAGAATCATTTCGTACCGCACCATCAATCATCGGTTAAACAGAAAGAAGGATCGACGAAAAGACTCAATACCAAAGCCTTGTTTTCCTTGGAAGTAGCAGGACAGTTCGTTCGGCGACAACCATAGTCAAATCTATCCCACGACGAGAAAATGGAAAATAATATTTGGACGATTGATTGATTGATTGATTGATTGGATTGATATTTTTCTATTGCTGCTAGACGGGATCATGGAATTTTCTTCTTTGAATTCTGCGCCGGCACTTGTGCCACACGCGATTTCTCTCTCTCTCCAAGATTGGTTCCATTCTTCTTCATCGGTGCTGCCACAAGTGCTCTTGATGGATGGCGGTGTGTCGACAGTAAGTAATTCACCAGCGAAGCCAYACGGCAAGCTTCTGAGAAACATACATTGTAGCATCCCTTTTCACCCAATTATCTCGTATGCGCTTCCATTCTTTTAGCATTTGGAGAATATCATCTCTCCCAAAAGCTTCTGCAATCGGTCTCTCTGGTCCTCATCTTTATTGTTGTCAGAGGAGGGGAGAGATTTCATAGTCAGAGGTCACCAAGATTGGTTGAGTTCGGGATGCGACATTTTGACCACCGTCACATACCAATGCCATTACGGCCTTGTCCAGGCTGACGTCCCCCAAAACCCATCAATCAYCCGCGGTTGTAAAAACRATCTTAGCACCGCCATAGCCGCAACGGCTACGGAAGCGGCGCAGGGTTTGAACAAGGAAGAAGGAATCGGCAGTGACGAGATGCAGGGACTTGATGCAACAAAACCGACACAATTCAAAATGAGAGAGATGATGGTCGATGGGATCTTCTTGGCCAGAAAAGCAATCAAGGAACGCACTGAACCACGACGTTTGACGTCGTTCTCGACGCCATTTGTAGCTCTCGGGCCTTTTGTCGTTGCAAGCACTGGTCCCTATGGTGCTGCAATGGCCGACGGGTCCGAATACACCGGCAAGTATCCACCCCATGTCACGAGAGAAGCGTTAGTGTGCTTTCATTCCCGCAAGGCCCACACATTGCTGGTGGAAGGAAAACCGGACGGCATTGCGGTCGAGACGATTCCAAACCTTCAGGAGGTCGGGGTCGTATGCGAGGTGTTGCGGGATTTGCAGCAGCGTCGAGAAGATCGAGAACCGCCCGTCGCTTGCTGGGTATCACTGGCGTGCCGAAACGGAAACGAATTGAACGATGGCCATACCATAGAAGAGGCTCTTCGGCTCATCCAATTGCACGATCCGAACGGGAAATGGATAACCGCGGTTGGTATAAATTGTTGCGACAGTGCATTCATAGCCTCGCTCGTTAGAACTCTGATAAGGGTAGATGGTGGCCGCCGCAGCATTGTAATTTATCCCAATTCGGGAGAGAACTGGGATGCTGCGAACGAGGACTGGACTGAGGGTTCCGGGGCCRCCGACCACCAAATCGCAGATCGGTTGATGGAGGCTATTTCCATCATTCGAGACGCTTTTCAGACCGAACGCACAAGCGAAGCATTAGCAGAGACGAACAAAGAAGCGCCGAAGCATCGCGTTCCGAAAATAGTTATAGGGGGTTGCTGCAGGACAAATCCTGCTACAATGGTCCTGCTTCGTGAGAAGATAGACAGTATGAACATCGATACTTAGAAAAGAACCTATACCTTTCAATAACAAGGACATGCTAGCTCGAATACAATTGCGTCAATTACGTACTTGACTCTCGAGAATATAAACATATTTTTTAATAAATACTTGTAGTACGGTACGTAGTACGGTACRAAGTACTGTATTGACGTAGCATGCGCCTCGCAGGCATCACTCTAATCAGAGGTGTTTCTTGGCATTCCTTTCTCATCTTTCAAGTCTTGATCCGTATCGTCGACCAGAACACCAGCAACTAGCTTCGAAACTCAAGGGTGATCGACGTGATTACGTAGATCGTATACAGTGCGACCGCCACATAACCGTAGCTGACCTCGATGCGCCCTTTTCCGATGAATACGCCCACCGTGAGGATCGTTGCGCAGTTCAGAATTATAAAGACAAAGCCGGCAAGAATCGGAGACGAGAGGGAAACGACCGATTCTTCCTTTCCGGTCTGGGCTTCCAGGCTGCGGAATCCCAGTCCCAGTCCTAGCAAAATATTGAAGACGGGCCCGGCAAAACAGGCCGTCATCGCCATGTTTGCCAGCCCCTTTCGGGCCATAGTGATATTCGCGCTCAGATCGCCCACGGAGTTTCCCCAGGCAAGAATGGTGAGGCCCATAATGGCACCGGGGATGTGCAAGATGATGCCGATGAAATTTAGCAGGGCCACCAAGCGATCCGCGATGAAATCGATCCATGTTGCCGCCATCACAAAACCGTAAAAGGCAATGGGGGTTGCAGCGATCAGCGACATGTTGCCTTCTCCACCCGGGGCAAACCGAAGGACAAGAAGACCAATCAATGCGGATATTCCGAAATATATCATAAAATACGGAAGCGAATCCTTTGACCAGAGATTAATTTCGTGTTGGACCAGCAAATAGTACGCAAACCAAAAGGGAGAAAGAGCAACAGAGAGCGAAACAAACCCTCTGTTGTAGTACCCTTCACAAGGAATGGGAATCGTTACCTGAATAAAAGCCCGTGAATTGTGCGAGAGCCAAAATTGAAACAATGGGAACAACATGCGCACACGAAGATGGGGGGAAAACGCAAGAAGAAAAGGCAAAGATGAGAGACTCGGTGTCACCCCAAAAGTCGGACTGTAGCGCGATGCGATAACACCCCRCAACGATACGAGTCGAGCACGGCACGACACGGCAYGAGTTCTCACCTTTCGCAGGATCGTGAAAGGAAATTCACAGAGCAGCAGAAACCGTTCGTACCATTTCAGCTCTCCGTCCTCGCCCAGCGATATCTGGAACCACAGATTGGCCAGCTCCTCCGAAATTTCTTCTTTGCCATCGCACCAGGCACCGTTCCAGTTGTAGGAGGGTATGCCCGGCGATCCGGCCCCGACGCAAACGCGATCGATGTGGTCTTCGACCAGCGTATACACTCCCCCCTGGTCGTGGGTGTCCACTTCTAGGTTCCGCGAGGGAGCAGCAGCGTGGGGGGTGTGGTGGTGGTTCCCACCCAGGATGCCGTGCTGGCCGTGCAGGACGATGGGCTCCTCGTTGACGCCCGCATCCGATGCATTGGTGATGGTGACGGACGGCGTCGTAGTGGTGGCTGCGTTGACGGGTTCCACGAGTTCCTGTTGCGTTTCTAGAACGGGATTTTCGGTTGCGTTGGGAGCCGCCATCGTGACGCACGCATTGTCGTAGTTGCTGATGCTGGTCACTATCCGCATAAAGGCATTGGGGGGAGGCCCGGGGATCACGGGGGTTCCGTCCCCGTGTTCGGCATCGCTGATCGCGGCAGAAATGGCCTCCATTCGGGGCAGGACCACCGCTCGGTGATAGACGTCGGCCGCCAGAACCGAGGCAACGAAAAATCCATACAATCCAAAAAAGAAGGTTGTGTCTCCCCTTGTGACAACCCCTGCCGACAGGTTGTTCCACACAACCACAACGGTAACCACCAGCGCCATGATATCGCGGATCAATGCCCCCCTGCACTTGACACCGCCCGCTACGAGGACCACAATACCGCTCACGACACCCCCTACCAGCATGGCGGCCCCGGTCAGCGCACCCAGGCTGAGTTTGTATCCGTTTTCTTCGTCGCTGATGATGGCCGACATAGTGGCCGAGACATCCGCCGCACCGTTGCCGAGTGCCAGTAGAGTTACACCTGCAAACCTGGGCGGAAGTCCCAGCTTGAGCGAGAACATTTCCAGGCTGCAGGAAAAGAAATCTTCGGCCGTGCTTCCCAGCAGCCGAAAAAGGGTGACCATCCAGACGACAATGAGCGGGCTGAGGACCSCAAAGGCGGCGTTAATGCTCAGCTTCGACGAACAAAAGACCCAGGGAGCCCAGACTCCCTCGCCATCGTTGCATGTCTTCGCAAAACTGCAGAGGTCTTCGGCGTCGGAAACCGTATCGTAGATATATTGGCACGAGTAGGCGCTGTAATCACCATTATCGTTGGCACTGCTGCTGCTGCCATCGTCGGAGGCATCTTCCAACCACCGAGCAGTGGATCCGAAACTAAGGCCATCTCCGCTAGAATGATCACTAGGGGCGCCGCCAAATAAAGCGGAAAGCACGCCCAGCAAGAGCAGAGTCGTGGCTGTCAGTGCGAAGGACAGCTTGTTGTGAAAGCGTTGTCGGGAGGTCTCGTCTCTCCTAATCCTACCAATCGTCTTCGCTTCCTTTTTGGGGTCATCCAATGCCAGAAACTCGGACATCGATGACGCCGCGGCCGTTGGAATTTTTTTCGTGTCATCCATGTTAGATGCTTGTTCGAAGTGTTGTAGTCGTTCTTGCCCGGATTTCCGATGACTAATCACGCAGTATCACAGAGAAAGAAAACAGACGAGGGACTTGTGAGCAACTACCTATTGCTGCTGCTGATAATGATTGTGATAAAATTGTGGTCAGATTGTAGAASGATGTTTTTATCCGTATCGGGTATCGTGCTTTGCATCACGATACCGGTAGCACCACGAGGCAAGGAACTTACTGTACCATACTGCATTCGAACAGCAGTTTCGAAATCTTGACTGAAAGTCCCTCGTAGTACTCGTGCTAAGTACCACCGTTGTTAGAGAGTGTAACGAACATAATGAAGGGTACGTACTCGTACTCGTACGTACAGGTACAGCAATACTCGTAGTTGGTACGAAGTACAGTAGTTCGTACTCTAACTGGTCGATGAATACGAATAAGCCCACCCGAGCATACGTACCTTAAATACACWATTGTGAGTAYGAGTATCGTGCGTACGTAGTACAGTACTTCGTACTTAGTTGCCGTTGAAAAGCAAGAAGAAAGAAAGGCCATTCTTGTCGAGTTTAAAAAAAGAATGCACGAGTGAAACTCATTTTTTTATCGTTGTGATTGCTCTGAAGGTAGGTAGGTACTTACCTAATTCATGTACTCTACATACGGAAGATTCGTCCTCATTCGACATCGAACATTATTTTGATTTTTCTCTCGAAAGAGGGGGTTACGTACTCATACGCAGGGGTGACCCCTGCTCATACGCACATTTCATAAAAGTAGCTTCGCTTCGCGTAACAACACAACCAAAAATACAAAATACTGAAGTACTGGGCCCTCTATTACAGTATTTCGAGAATACGAGTAAACTGCTGGTGGTGATAGCACTATTAGAAACATTATGTCATGCACGAAATATMGAGTAATCGAGTAATGGCTAACGAAAAACTATGGACGGCGAGTGATGGAATGTTATTGTCAGTCAGMACACCATTTYAAGTCAAACATGGAATGAAGTAGTAGAAATAGTACTAGCTGTTGACAAAACATCAGTCGCTAGRTGTYAAAAGCACGATGCATGCATGCATSCATGTAAGTAGCGATAGTCCGATTAGCTCTTCGCTCAAACACGGTCGGAAAATATCCGATTGGATGACATGACGTTTCTTTTTCCATCGTCGAATATGTTCGGATTGAAGGGAAACAATGTTTGCGACTCTTGTTCTAAATGCGAGTGCGACTCGTGACCTTGTTTCAMGGCGATAGACCCTCGCCACTTCGAACCTCGGTGTCCAACAGATCGAGAATCTTTGCGCCCAGGCTCTCGACCTCTTCGTCTTCCAGGTGCTTGTGGTCGCCGGTCTTGAGGTGCTTGACGAGGCCGTTCATTGTAGCAATCCTGTTGACCATGATCTCCGTCTCGGCGGCGAATCGGTTAAGAATCGCCTCGCGCTCTTCAATATCGCACTCGTCGTAGTACGAACACAGATCAGCGGCGTTCTCTAGACACATAATGTCGATGTCGCTCATCACCTCCTTTCCCGTGGTCGAGAAGAGGGCGCCGTCGTGAGGACGGGCCAAGAGGGATCCGGTAAAGGAATGCACCATTGTCGTGGATAGAAATACGAGAAGCAGTCTGATAGGATTCATGTCGTTTTAGTCTCTGGAGAATARGTTTGGTACGGTAATAAAGGTATTGCGGTTTTGGGAGGTTTAAAACTATGCTTTCTTCAAAAAGAAACGAAATTATCAGGTCAGACCAATACGGTACGTAGTCATTTATGGTTGATTTATGATTTACAGTATCGTGCAATCCGGAAATGAATCACAACGCAGCTGTGAATCCTTTTTTTTATTTGAAAGCCTTCTCGTTCAGACATCGATCAAACCCACATGGTTTGTTCCACCCTTTAAGGCATCAGGTGATTGAACGGTCGGTGTCGTTCTGGTTGTACTTCTGATCTGATAGAATTTTTTGATTTGTTGAAAAACGTCAACTCGGGGTCTCCGCGACCAATCATTTGTTCTGATTGTTCTTTCCCATCAATCAAACCACCAATCGTTTGAAACAAGATTTTGAGAAGCGAGACAAAAATTCTTAAGAGGCCAAAAGTGAAGTCAAGAAGAGAAAAAAAAAGGGAAATTATCTCTRCGTACTGTACAGTACTGGTAACTCGTACGATGCTTGAACGCAAGATACTTTGTCGGAGGATTCTAGTGGTACGAGTTTACGTGTCTGTGATCGTGAAACAGCTTTTTTGTGCTACATTTTCTACACAGCCCTACGCAAAGAACAACTAGCCTACCTGTCAAAAAAACTATTTCAGTTGAAGGATTTTCTATTTCGGAGTGTTTCCGAGCTCACTTTATGATGTTGAGAACTCAGATGGGCGAAAAGAAATCGATACCCGGACACTACTACTAACATGGAATAAAATCAAACTCGAAATCGTTTCCAAGAACAGATAGCATCTCTTACTAACATAAATTGCTTACTACTGGAGCGCTCTCTAAGGCGACTGGAAACTGCTCTTACCACACTTCAGCAACTTCGCCACCAACTACTGGATCACCAACTACTGGATCACCAACCACCAGTCCCTTTACTCCCTGCAGCACTTCCACAGGCATATTGTATGCAGCTCTCTCTTCTTCAGTCATGCTTACAATGTAGTTCAGGGATTCTTTTTGAAGCCTTGCTCTCTCCTTTCCTAATTCAGTGTCCCTGATTGGTGTTATCTCCTCTTCCCTCAGCTTCTTCACAAGTTGAGCTTCATCAGACTCCCTCCAAGTAGGCTGTGGAGGAGGGACATTCCTCACCTTCATCTGTTCCTGCACTTTCACCAACACCAGCAACACTAACATCAGTACCAAAAAACTCACAAGGTGGCGCTTTCATTCTAAATTGGCATCTTTGGACTCTTCTTTGAAGTGTTGTGTTAGTGACTTCATCCGTTGAAAATTTAGCAATGATCATTGCCTCTTTTACAGAACACTTTTACAGAACAAGGAATCCCCTGTTCCTTTGAGGTAAAGAGGCGCCACTTTGAAGTAAAAATAGTCCTTGGACAGGGAGGAAGTGCACATCTATTTTGACTAGATCCAATGGCTGGTGTTGCTGCAGCTGGGAGTGTTATTGATGCTTTTGTTGTTGCTTTTGTTGCTGCTTCTGTTCTCTTCATCTTGCAAATTGTTAGAACAATCTCGTAAACCACTTGGTGGATCAATACAAAACTTGCAGATCCCTACAAATTCAATGTGGTGAAGACACCCTCAACACGGTAGGTCTATTGAATGTGTTGTTATGGTTCTTTTGCTACTTGCACTGCTACTGGTCCTTTTGTTGTTGGTGTTTTGCTGTAATAGCTTTTGTTAGAATAATCTCATAAACCAACCAATAGATCAATCTGCAATTTCCAGATCCCCTTTCCCTTATTATAATGAATGGAATGCAGTACATGTATTGTTTTGAAGAGGGAGCAATATGCTTTGTTTTGCTGGTTATACTGCAGCTTCTTTTGCTTGTTGTTGTGATTTTCTGATGTTATTGATGCTGGTTGAATACCACAGCTAAAATCTTCTAAAGCATTCAGTCAATTGATCCACAACTTCTGGATCCCCTTCCTAATAATAATGAATACAGCACTTTGAATGCAGATTGTTTGGGTCATGGAGGTTAAGGGTCTTTCCAAAGKGTGTAACAGGTTGGATGAATGAGGTTTATTAAATGAGTTTTTTGCATTTTTTGTGCGCAGAGTAATCAATTACCCGGAAAAGGATCTCATCAAAATTCACATAGCAATATGCACATGTTTGTGAAGAGGAAAGAAAACGCTTTCTGACTAACCAATTCTCTGGCTTTGATTGGTCTTTTGCTAGCATCAGCAAGAACCAAGCAAAGCTTGCTGCTCATTACTAAAAACGGCTCGCAAAATTATGACTCATAACCAGCAGTAAAAAATCAACGCAATCACAGACACCTAAACTTGTACCATCAAAGGGGGTTGATCTGATGTTTCTATTGCAACAAGTCATACAGTGCTAGTAGTAGTAGCCCATAGAATAGTGCTTTATCTTTATCATTGCTAGTGCTAGTAGTGCTAGTACTAGTACTAGTAGTGGTACTACTACTAGTAAAACAAAGAATAGTAGAGTGTGGCAACCTGGAAAGCATGTGCGTGAAGATGTGTCACCAGTACCACCAGACGTGTTAGACCGATACKGTGAAGTGATGATTAACATCAATATCATGACAGTAAATGGTGTTCAGTTCTTCCATTCCATATCCAGACATCTAAGATTCAGGACCGGAGAGCAATTACAAATGTGAGATAAAGCATATTGTTAGAATATGTTGAGAACCTACTTGGACAGTACAAGGCACGAGGCTTCACAGTGACACAAATAAGCAGCAATAACCAGTTCAGGTGTTTCCAAGATGACCTGATGAAGTTATCCCTGCCTGAGGTGTTACACTGCATTCTTGCAGCTGGCCAACACAAACCAACAATTGAGTGTAGTAATCAGACACTGAAGGAGAATGTAAGGTGCTATGTAAACCATCTGCCTTTTAAAAGACTGCCAAAACGGTGCATCATATAGTTGATGTATATAGTTACATACTGGTTGAACTGTCAGACAACAGGTGTACACAGGACCAAATCAATGTGGGAAATAATGACAGGAGTGTGGTGCTTGGATGCCAGACAGGACTGCAAGTTTCAATTCATAGAACCCATCCTTGCCCATGTGGATGATACAGACAATACCATGAAGGCATGCATGGTGGATGCACTGTACCTCCAACCAACTGGATCAATTACAGGGGGTTTCTATGCCTGTGATTTAAACAGTGGAAAGCGTATACACCAGAGATCAGCTACAGCAACACTGCTCACCAAGACGCTGCTGGGAAGGGTCACACAGAGCAGAGTTTATTTTGGAAATGCTGAAGGCAATACAACAATCTTGGACCTGGATGATAGCCCTGATGGTCTGAACACAGATGATGATGATGAATCTGACGCAACATACCAACCAGCCAGCAATGACGTATATGTAGAAACAGGACTAAGTGAGTATGTGGATGAGGAGGACATTGAGAGCAGGGAAGCTGAACAGCTGAATGTTGACATGACCATGGATGTGGACCCAATTGCAGATGATAGGATTGAGCAGGACACCACCAGAGGTGTAAACACAGGCAGAGATGATCATCATACCACAGAACCAAGAGAGACAGTAGATGAAGCAATGGAGGTTGAAGAGACAGCTGAAGAACAAGGGTCACAGATTGCAGCAGGAACTAGTGTCACTGAGGAGAAACCAATGAGCTCTAGGCTACCCAAACGTGTGACATGATCATATAATGGATGATTCCCGATATTATAGATGTGCTAAACTCATATATTTAGCACTTTTATTACATCTATAATAATGGGAATCAAAAATGCAACGGACAGACTGAGAGCAAGCCAGCCTTCGTTGCGGTCTTTTTTGGAATCTGGAATCTTAACTACTTTCCAATGTAAAGACTAAAAAGACTCAAAATGCTTGCCATTTGGTGTTTGGTACAAAGTAAAACATGAAATTTTCAACTAGAGTAAGAAATGAACTCATTTTCTGCTTATTTTTGATATCAGTAGAAAATGAGTCCATGTTTTACGCTGATGAGTTGACAAACACACTAAAAGACAACAGTTTCATCCCAGCAARAGACGACGCCACAATATGGGAGTAGTGGAGGTCATTACAATGTACTGGTACCTCCAGTTGAATGCAGAGGAGCAGCACAGAATTTACAAAAGTAAACTCTCTCCAGAAGATAGATGTCGAAGGGACAGGAGAACACCAAGGATTGCAATCAGGAGATACGCTTGTTCTCCTTTCCTCCACATGTTCCACTCAGGAGTTGATCAAGCTCTCCTCAATTGCTGTGGAATGGACCACAAGGTCTTTGGGGAGCTTGTTGACCTGTTTGCTCCARTGTGGAACAAGTACACAGTGAACAAGAACAATGAGATCATGGAGGTTCCTTGTTACCCCAGTGGCAAGCCAAAGGGAAAGGAGAGAGAGGTTGATGCAGTCTGTGCAATAGGACTGGTCCTTTACTGGTACAGAACAAGGGGATCTGTAGCAAGGTTGATGGCAATGGCGTTTGGCTTAACATCCACAGTGATGTACAAGTGGCTCAAGTTTTTTTGGAGAGTGATGCTTGTTGCCCTTCACAAACACCCACTTGCCATGGTCAGTGTTCCAACTGAGGATGAAGTGGAGTCTTATGTTCAGGCAATTGGAGACAAGTATCAAAGGCTTGGTGAAMAAGGCGTCTGGGGTGCTGCTGATGGTCTCAAGAGCGTCCTTGAGCAGTCAGAGGACTGGTACAAACAAAAAGCATACTACAATGCTTGGAAGGAAAACACCTTTCTTACTAGGGTGTTTTACTTTGCCCCTGATGGAAGAATCAGGATTGCAGTGTACAACTGCCCTGGGGTGTGGCATGACAGTGCCATTGCTGAATACAGTGTATATGAAAGGATCATGGAGATCAACAAAACATGTAGGGGCGCCAAGGTTGTTGTTGACTCAGCCTTTGCACTGAAGAAATACCAGGATAGCCTAATCAAGAGCTCACAGAGGGAACCTAGCAACAGTCACCTCCTCTTGTTGAACAGGGATGCCAAGTCCCTGAGACAGATGTCTGAATGGGGAATGAGGATGATCCAGGGACAGTTCCCACGGATCAAAGACAAAATGTTCCTTGAAGAGCTTGGAGACAGGAGGATCATCATGTTCCTGGAAGATCTGGGAGACCGTATGATCATCATGAACCTCCTCATCAACTTATACTATAGCTTCCAGTGCAGCACTATAGGACACAACCAGATCCTATCTACCTTCATGAAGTCACCTCTGGCTTCCATTGACGTCCCGTATGAGAAGGAGGATCTTGTTGCAGGGTACTTTGAAGTAGGTAGGCAAATATCCCCTGATGAAGATGGAGTGTTTTAGTAATAAGGATGAATCCCATGGTCAACTGGAGACAGTGGTTACTACAAAAGAAGAGAGATTTGTAATGAAAAGAACAATGTTGAGTTGTAATCAATACTACTTCAAAAGAAGAGAGATTTGTTATGAAAAGAACACTGTCAACTTGACTTGTAATCGATTACAAGTCAACACTGTTCTTTTCATTATGAATCCTACTCTTCATATTACGAATCCTACTCTTGATACTTGCCATGGTCCCCTTATCATTCTTTATTTTCTTTACATCAAATTAGCAGTAACTTAGTTCAATCATTACACTACATGAATAATGAATTAGTGTGAGCTTGCTGTAACTTGCTGTATTTGCTGTATTCGCAGCAGCTTGCTGTATTTGCTTGTTTTTGTATTTCTACCGGCTTCTACGGAATTACAGTAGAACCCAGGTTTTTGTGTATTGAAAACAGGATTAGAAAGAGGGTTTGCATCCTCATCCAACGGCTGTCATTGATTGGCACACACATACATTCTAATTCCCTCAGTTCTCATACCTTTATGTTGAGTTATAACACATTGGTTTAATAAATATTCTTCATTGCAGTATATACATGAAATTTAATCCCGGGTGAGTTATGAAAAATAGAAAAGAAGTATGCATGAAAGCCACAAAGCGATAGAAACTGGTGAAACAAGTACTGGAATCCACAGCATTGTAGTTGCTTGCTGCTGTTGCTGATGGGAACTGCTGAACCAACTGAGCTCATTTAATCAGTATCGTAGTATCGTTTATCATGTTTATATGGTAGTTTAATGAGTTAAATCTTTGTTTGTTTCCTTCTCCTACCCATGGGATTCTTGAGATTCTTGTTCCTCCTGGCATTCTCGTTTGTTTGAAGGAGCAGGCTGCAAATAAGTGGAAGCAATGTGTAGAGACTGGTGTGAATGTTACGGAGGACTAGGACAACAACCATGGTAAGAGTGTTGCTGGAAAGAATGTTGTTGCTGTTGTTGCTGCTGATGCCAAGTATTGAACATGTTAACAGCAGTTCCAAGAAAATCCTTAGCCACTTTCTCTGCAGTACCAAAAGCTTCCTTCCAGATCTTGAGGTTGCGTTCCTCTCTTTTCTCATACCATTTGTCTTGTTTCTCTTCTCTTTTCTCCTGGCTCTTAATGTGTTCAGTGAAAGCTTCAGCATCAGGGACCAAGGATTTCTTCTGCTGGTAGGCTCTCTTCCTGGCGATAGGGGTTCTGGAAGATCTTACAATGACAAAAGCTACCGCGCTTGCTTCCTCCTCTCCAGGAGGAAGAGGTTCCTCYTCCCCAGCAAGAATGGCGGTTGGATCTTCTTCTTCCACCACTTCAGCAAGAAGACCACCAGCTGGGACACCAGTTTGTTTGGTGGGCTCGGAACCATCCACAGCCTCACTTTTTGCATAGCCTTTTTCTGATCAAAGTCCTCCTCTCCAGTACCAAGATTTGCTCTATGACCAATCAAGATATGGGCCTGTTGTGCCATCTTCATGTACTCTGGCATGTTTGGGTTTCCTGTTGAACTCTTGATCCTCTTCATAGCTGCATAATTTGTCTTGATGGATGTCCTGGTTCTAAAGAAGGGCCATGGCTTTGCATGGTCAGCCACAATGGTATCCCACTCATTGTTACTGATGGGAACCCTGTGAAGTATCATGCCAACGAGACTGTTTAGCTCATCATGAGAGTAGTTTGCTACTCCAGCCCTTTGGCTGGTGTTGTTGTTACCACTGCCTGTCATCTTTGATACAAAGATAGCATAGGGGATGGGACAATGGTGGGCCTCCTCCTCCTTGTGACAATGAGCTCCCTCTTTGAGGTCGCCCACAGCCTCCTACTCCTCTTTTTATTCTTGCTCTGTTTGCTGAGCATGGACCAGGACATTGTTGAACTGACGTGTCTCAATAGTTAATACTAGCAGTATATAGCAGCACCATGGTGGTGCTACAGCTTGTCAGTTGTTTTTGTTGTTGTTGTTGTTTAGGAAATAAGAGTCTTAATTTTGTCCAGTTCTGTTTTCAGATTTTGGCGGGCTTTCTGTTGAGTCTTTTAGAGTGTTTCAACAGACTCAAAATTTTGAATMGTGAGTTCCATCATAAATTTTATTACGTTTGATAGCACCAAATTGACCTCTATCAAAAGTAATAAATTTTGTAATAAATGTGCTACTTTTTCAGTCTGTCTGTATATCAAAAGTAGCACATCTATAATAACGGGAATCACCCAATAAGTAAAATGAGAGTGATGGTTTTGAGACCACTGTGCACAGCCAATCATTTTTTACAGCCAGATATACACACACCGTAGAACGCCTGTGTAAAGAGGAATTGCCATTAATGCTTGTGGCAAGTGCAATAGCTAACTCTAATAATCTGGAGGCAACACAAGCCACCAAACAGTATGGAGTCAAAGAACAAGGGATCCAGCACTTCAGGAGCAAGGGCGTGGATGCAGTGTTCAAAGAGCTAAAACAGCTACATGACCAAAAGGTTGTCTCAGCTCTGGACCCAAGGAAGCTGACAGCTGAAATAAAGGAACAAGYATTGCCGTACCTAATGTTCTTGAAGAGGAAGAGGGATACCTCCATCAAAGGGCGGGGACGTGCCAATGGGCGCAGACAGCAGGAATACATCCAGAAGGAGGATGTAGCGTCACCAACAGTGGTGCTATACACACTGGTGGTGCTCTCATGTGTTATCAATGCAATTGAGTGTTGCGATGTGGCCACAGTAGACATCCCAGGGGCCTTTCTACAAACACCAATGCTGGAAGGCAAGAATGTATATATCTGACTCGATGGGACCATGGCTGAGCTCCTCTGTCGAGTGAACCCAAAGATGTACAGGAAGTACTTGATAAACAAGAATGGGAAGAAAACCCTGTTCACCAGGGCTGAGAAAGCAATCTATGGGGCATTGAGGGCTGCATTGTTGTTCTGGGAAAAGCTATGCAGACAGCTTGAGGAGTGCGGCTTTGAACTCAATCCCTAGTACGATCCATGCACAATGAACAAAATGATCAAGGGTAAATGCACAATTGTTTGGCATGTTGATGACCTGAAGATATCACATTATGACCCTGCGGTGGTGACTGACATCATACAGCAGCTAAATGGTGAATTTGGAAAGGAGTCACCACTCTCTGAGACACAGGGCAGAATACATGATTACATGGGGATGACCATAGACTATACTGAGGTTAGCAGAGTCAAATTCAGCATGTTTGACTACCTTGAGGAGATCATACAAAACCTTCCTGATACTCTGCACAGCATGGCCATCACACTGGCAGCAGATATACCAGTCTATGATCAAGCATCAATTCTGATGTCAAATCGATTCTCACTTGAAAAGATTGTCGAGACTGTAATCAAGGTGAAAAAAACAAGAAGAGTTGACAAGAATACATGAAATTGAACAGCTGGCAAAAGTTCAAGTATGCTATCAACTCCGCTGGAACAAATTGAGCAATAGTGAAAGTGGTGATAGAGACCAAAAGCGTGAGAAAGTAGAACCGGCCACAAGAATCGCAAGTGAAAGGAATTCATTTGGCCCAATCMAGATGAATGAGAATCATCATCATGAGGAAAAATGAACAACTTGATCCAAGATGCTTCAGGTTTGAGTAGTGTGACGACATGGGCTAGTGTAAAATAATACAAGACATTGTATAGTGGTATGTCATAGACACAAAATAAAAGAAAGTTAAGTAGTGAATATAATACAAGTACTTCGAACTTTATACAAAATCTTTAAAGGACAAATGCGTTTTCAGTTATGAAATTTTGTCATTTTGATGGTATTGAGATTGTATTATGTCTCGATTGGAGATAACTGTAATTTGTAGGGGTTCACTTTAAAGGTTTTCACCAGCATAGTCTCCAATAGACTCAGGGTGCTCCTTCCACTCCGAGATTAGGGAGGCTAGCTGTTTCATACCAAGTGTTAAGTTTCTCATGGGAGGACCGTAAGAGAATCTTACATTGGATATGCAAGTACTCTTCAACAATGTCTTCAGTCCTCGTGGGTTGATATCAAAGAATACACCAGGCTATGTAAAAAACGAAAGCATTGGACAATGTCAGTCGCCAATATATTTGGAAAAATAAATACCCTTTAAAACAGTGAACCCGAATTCCAAATTGACCGGAAACTTACAACGCAGATAATCTTATGCTTGGCACATTCCTCCAAGAAAACTAAACAATCATTTAATGGAGGTGGAAGGGCAGAAATATCCGCCCAGATATAGAATGTGGCCGTGGGTTCTGTATCAAGAAATGGCAGTAAAATAAAAGACCAAATATTCATGCATGAGGATCAAAGTAAGGACAATCGCATAAAGCACGAGAAATAAAATCAGATAAACTTACTCCATTGAACTTTGATGCCCAGTTTTGCTAATTCCGTCAATAAGAAATCGCGCTTCATACGGAAATGCCTCTGAAGCGCCCAAGTATCTTTACGAATGAAATCGAGTTCCATTAGAGGCAATGCTAGTTTTTGTAGTGGTGCATTTGCTCCTCCATCCAAGTAGCTACCAGCTGAACCGAGCATGGAGACAATAGCCTTGGGAGCAACAATCCAACACACTCGGAATCCAGGGCAGCGCCAGTTTTTTGTTAGCCCATTGACCTAGAATATTGTCCAAAAGAAACGAATGCAACGTAAAACCATAATAAGACAACAAAAGGATTCGTTCGAAATGAAAAGGTCCAACAAGATCGTTGTTCAAACTTACGATTACAATTGGRTCCTCATTGACGTCCTCGATATAGGTTGCGCTGCTTACTGTTTTAGGCCAATTGGAATTATCCTGTTGTCATTTCAATTGCAAAGGACGATGAGTATTTCAGTTTTATGGAATGAGATATGACAATTCGTAATTTATACTTACGTCGATCCCTCCGTCCAACGGATCTGTAGCCTCCCCGTCATAATAGTAATGAGAGTAGAACTCATCCATACTTTTATTGCAATGTTTTTGTCGTGATGAGGTAGCAATTGAAAAAATGATTTTGTTAGTTAGGGACTCAAACGAAGTAACATTCTCTTGCCTATCATAGATTCAAAGATACCAACGACGTACAGGAGAGCAGTTTCTGTATTGCGTGCAATTTCTACATATCTTCGCAATTTCTCTCCCTCAATACTTTGGCCGGTGGGGTTAGCAGGATTACTAAGAAGGASCGATCCAAGACCTGCTCCTTTGCATTGAAATTCGAATTCATCTGGTTCCATGAGAGCTTCATTGATGTCTCGGTGAAGGAGGGGCGAAGGTGAAATTCTCAGGAATAAACCCAGGCATTGTTCGTAGGCCGTGTAATCGGGTGTGAAATACCCGATATTGACGTTCCCCAAAACGGCCATGATACGGGTTAGACCTGCTCTTCCACCAGGAACGACACAAACGTTATCCATCGTATACTGACTAGCTTTTCCTTGACGGTACAAATGGTTGTAATAATCGGCAATTTTCTCTCGTAGTTCGGTGAGACCTGTAACCGGTGCGTACTCGAGTTCTGCTTCGGGGATAGTCATACTAAAGTTCCGTGATGGGGCACCAGGAAGTGTTCCTGTTTCAGGTGCTCCCTTTGTGTATGTCAGAGAAAGCAGTCAAATAGGTGATAGGAGATTCAGTTAGCTGCTTTCTTCAATCCTTTAGGTTATTCAGAGATCAATTGGTTGTATTGCCGAAGCTTCCATTCGAGACAACACACTATTCTATTCTTCAAACCTTACCTGGCCCATACTGAACTCGTCAGTAGTTCGCGATAGATTGATAGATACGATGTGATGATTGGCCAACAAGTACTGTTAGTATAGTAACGTATTCATGCCACGAACAACTTGAAGTTTCATTACTCGGTGACATTCCATATCATCGTGGAATTTGACGAGAGAGATTCAACAACTATAGAGTAGGATTCCGATGTCAGTAGCTCAGTACTTACTTGGCCCACTCCTCTTCGGTTTCCGCAGAAAAACCATTAGATTTCGCACGAGTGGTAGCGTAGATTACTCCAGTTTTCATAACACGATGGAACATGGGGAAGGACGCGTTTGGTTTTCTTCCTCGCTTTACACCTTCCTTGACGCTTTCCGTAAGGTTAGACCCTCCGGTAAGATTTTCCTCAGGAATGGATTCATCCTCCTCGCTGAAAGACGAGAGATGCTTGTGGTACTTCTCGAAAACATCGTGGGCTTCGAGGATGCTCGAGCGGCGGGAGCTAGGATTAGGCATGGTTTGTGTTGTTTCTTTTGTATTGTTACGACGAAGATGAGAAGAGAAATGGACATGGGAACTTTTCTCAACGCCGATGACCGCAAGAATGAGAACCCTCTAGAGAGATCTTTTCCTTTACTTTGTTACTACTGTAAGAACAAGGCTCTCATGGTAGAAACTTGCCGATTGTTCCGTACGGTACTCGTACCGTATGATATGACCGTTCCGAAGATCTTTGGTTGCGATGGGATTTTGTACGGTACGTACCGGTATCCGTATCGTTCTTACGGTACGGTATGTACGGTACGTAGATGAACGACGCGCGAATATGGTACATGGAAGGCTAGGGTGTTTTTTGGCGAGACAGCTTTTTCTTCATATCATTTCTACTGGGGGTCTACCTGAAGAACAACAACACGATACTGCAGAAAGAAGAGTACAATGTCGCCCGACCTTGAACTTGATGTAAATAGATTGCAGAGCGGTTTCGACCGAGGACCATTAACCCATTTCCTCGCTTTACAACCGACATAAACTCATTTCCTTGCATATTTCTGTTTTTAGTCAATTGTAAACTCATTTCCTTGCATTTTGCAATTTTGTAAACTAATTTCCTTGCATTCTCTAAGAAATCAAAATTCTGCTGTTAAACAATGGGAAAAACCAATGCATCACTTAGGAGTTTGACGTTAAACAACAGGAAACTACCGTATTACTACGTACTGGTGTACAACAATACAGTATTGCTGAAATACAAGACAAGCGCCAACGACCATGGTGCTCCTTCTTGCAATAGAAATAATAATAAAAACATGAAATTAGGAGAGAGATTGGTACTAGTGTTTTACTATATCCCCTCTGTATTGCATCAGCTCCTCAGTATTGTATCAGCTCCTCTGTATCGTACCAGCAACTCATATCAGTGTCCTCCGTATGAGCGACTCATTGTCTGTATCAGCATTGCATATCGGCATTGCGTATTGGCGTTCTCTGTATAGTATCAGCATCCTCTGTATCAGTGAGCCTCCGTATCATCGACTTGTTACAGTGACTTGTATCAACGACTCGTAACAGCAACTCGTAACAGCGACTTGTAACAGCAAGTTGAAGAAACAGCAACTCGTAACAGTATCCGTATCAGCATCCTCTGTATCAGCATCCTCCGTATTAGCGACTCCTATCAGCGACTCCTATCAGCATTCTCCGTATTGGTATTGTCCATATCGGCATTCTCCATATCAGCAAGTGTCCTCTGTATCAGCGTCCGTATCAGCAAGTCTCTCATGATGGATCCGCACCAATACTGGTGTAATCATACACCRTACTAATCGTACGTAGCTAGACTGACTCCTCCTTATCAGCATCTCTGTATCAGCAAGCGTCCTATGTGTCAGCATCCTCCATATCAGCAAACGTCCTATGTGTCAGCAAAGGTCCTCCATATCATTGGCGTTCAGTATCATTGGCACTCCGTATCATCGGAATTCTGTATCATCAGCATTCTGTATCAGCGTTCCGTATCAGCATCCTCCGCATCAGTAACCTCCACATCAGCAACCTCCGCACCTTGTCACCATTCCCAGTGTTTCCTACTAGTAGCATAGCATCCTCAACCATGGTGGTTCTTGGTCTTTTGGTTGTTGTTTTTTTGAATTTATGACTGTTTGGTGATGTACTACGTTGTGGTGGTAGCATTGGTTTTCCCTGTTATTTAACGGCAGAATTTTGATTACTTAGAGAATGCAAGGAAATGAGTTTACAAAATTGCAGAATGCAAGGAAATGAGTTTACAATTGACTAAAAAACAGAAATATGCAAGGAAATGAGTTTATGTCATTTGTAAAACAAGGAAATGGTTTAAAAGTCCTTTTGACCAACGATAAATTGATTTTTTTTCATTTTCCCTTCTCCATTTCCCCTCTCTCTCCCCCCCCCCTTCCACACACGCCCTTCAATATTTCTATTTGTGGTCCTTACTGCTGGAGAGATAATTTTATTGCTTTCTGTTTGAGAATTTCCATTAGCACCAACTACTGGACAACCCCTAATAGTGATTACTACTTGTGGGGAGAAAATATTAATGAGCACTGCAAACTGCTGGTTAAGGGTGTTCTTTTCTTGGTGCTGCTCCCAATCTTCCTATCATATGTTTAGTTGTTGTTATTCAACACCATGCATATATCTTGTTACTTTATTTTTATTCAATATATTCAAAACAAATATCTCTTATTGTTTTTCTACCTGCTGCATTACTGTATTATCAAATCATGTATATTTCTTATAACGTTTTAATAGTAACAACACTCTGATGGACCATCATGTGAAACTTTGGAAAAATTAAAGTAACACAAAAGTATCATGTACAAAACCCAACTTAACAGAATAAAATGGGTAGCTTGCTCTTTGCTCAGCTCAAGAATTGGAGCTGCTCACTTTGCTGATATGAATTTTCACTAAACTTGTTTAATTGTACATTGATTGAAAGAGATAGGTTGTTGTTGACCATGGGAATCATCCTTTGTTAGGCTGTGTCATTCTTGTCATATGGTTGTTGTGTTGTATAAATGTTGTGTCTCCTGTTGCCATTATGTCTCCTGTTGTTGTGTTTCCTCTAGCCTCCCCTCACCAAAACAACAAGAAGTTGCTGTTTGCATCCTCATCTAGTGTTGTAGGATGGGAGAAGAACCACCTTTTGTGTTGCTTGCCATTGGGCATGACCACATTAAGGATTTACTTGATGCCTACAATTCTGCCCTGATAATTGTATAACAAGATCACTGTGTTTAAGAAAACCTTCCTTTCACCTTGCTCATCCTTAAAACAGATCCTGTCATGTTCTGTGTTGCCCAGTTTGAGGAGGTCTGAAATGTAAGCTTGAGGCCATCTGCAGCACCCTGGACCCTTTGCTGTCCAAGCAGTGGATATTATTTTTCACTGATAGCTGCAATATAAGCATTTGTTGTGTAGAGTTGGCCAGCAGATGTACAATAATATTGTACATTTTGGGCCATCTGTTTCCTGTGTAAAATATGTCAAGCACGCCAACTGACATCAAGAAATCTTGTCAAAACACCCCATTTTTTTCTATGGAATTTTTGTCATCATGTCTGTCAAAGTGCTGGAAATATTTTCTTGATGAACATATTTACCTAAAATAACATCCAATGTTGCACCTCCAATGTTTGCACCAATACTGATCATCCATGATGCTGATTGCAGGAAGGCAACTCTTTGTCATGTGTTGGACACAGATGAGTCCTCACAACCATGTGCCGAAGCTATCATAATTTCAGTGAAAGCCCTTCTCGTTCCGACAACTGACATCTTCTTGGCCCCCCTCCACTGCTGACACTAATCAGCCACACCATAAAGCAACAGTTAATCTTCAGCAAGAGTATCAGCAAGAGTATTAGTAAGGAACACTACTCAGCAACACTACTCAGCTATCAACACAAGAAGGAAGCTACACAACAACAACAACAACAACAACAACAACAACAACAACAACAACAACAACAACAACAACAAATCAACAACAACAACAACGAATCAACAAATCAACTACACCCATCAGCAGCAGCAACGCTCAGCAGCAGCAATGCTCAGCAATATTGTTAATAGCAACGCTCAGCAACACTATCAGCAACACTCATCAGTAACAGTTCATCTTCACCAACACTAGTATCAGCAACACTAACCAGCTATCAAGACCGGTGATCAAGGACAATGCGTCGTATACATCTTTAGGTAGTTCTTCTACAAGGAAGTCTGGTGTATTAGTTGCTCACTTTGCTTGTTTTGCTGCTGTTGCTTCTTTTTTTCACTGGTGCTATTTTCACTGGTGCTATCCTTCTTCATTTTAAGCTACTAGTAGGGTTCTTGTCTCCCTCACAGGATGCTGCATTGTTCTTGATTGATTCCAAGAGAAGGAAATGTGATAAATCATGGAGAAATGTATCCACCACTATTCTCTCTGATCAACCAGACATAGACCAACTGAATTGAGGGGGTGTCTTGGCAAATTGCACCATTTGAGGTAAGGAGTGTCCAAATTTTGAGTTAACACACCAGGCAGTCACCTAGTAATTTTGTGAGCTGAAAATAGCAGTTGAGATAAGGAGTGTCTGTTGTGGGACAAAAATGCACTAAGTCAAACTAATAGTCATTACACAATGACAAAGCAAGAAAAGATGGCCCATTATCCACACCGAGAAGTATAAATCTAAAAATATGTACTGTTTTAATCATGAAATCACTGCTGCTTGAGCTGTATCTTGGTCTCCAACAGTTGCTTAACAGAGATCAGCACAGCAATGCATTTCTACTAATAAAGAGAGGTTTCTAGTCATATGGATGAGTCAGGGGGGGGGGGGGCTATTGACATGATTGATTGATTCATGTACACCATGATAGTATATTGACGAGCATTGTTGAAAATCCATGATACACCACCAATCATGGTTCTTTTTTTACACCAACTATACAATATCTGATCACCTTGTTGTAATGACTACTATGACGATGCTTCTTCTTCTTGGTTTCAATCTGATACTGTTGTGCTCCTTGCAAATCTTGAGCAATTGGAAGAATAAACTACTAGTACTACTACTAGTGATAGAAAAAAAGCATCTTCCTTCTCAATCCTCTCTTTTGTGAGTCCATGTTGCTGCTGTAGCTTGAAGATATCTATTTTTCGATGCTTCGCACACCCCTCCTAGATTTATGACCCCTGCTTATGACTATGACTCTGATTTTTACTCGAAATGCCTTCGCCAGAAGCAGAAATAGAAGTACTGAGGAAGTACGTTTTCTCGTTTACCAAGTCTGGTCTACAGTAATGTGCAGTACGATACTTTACTTGCTAAAGAGTTTTCTCTCGTTTGGAAAATGACTTTCAAGAGACATATCGTACTGTAATGTGCCTTCGCCTAAAGATTCCTTTTCCTGAAGAAAATTCCGCAAAGGCGATAAAGTCGCATGAAACAAAATCGCTCAGCAAGTCAATTCGTACAATACTTAATGGTACGAAACAAATGATTGAACAAGTGAATTATAAGTATCAATCGGCATATCCTCACTAAATTTTTGAAATCAAAGTACTAGAAACTGAACTCAGTCCTTTAGCTCGTTGGTGAGTAATTGATTGTATGTGGTGATTGTCCTTGTTTGATTTGAGAAGTATTGCATACTTTTTTTCAGGGATGCARTAAACGAACAAGATATATCGGGAGCAGAATAGATCGGATTTCATAGCATGCAGGTGTTGTCCGTTGTCTCCGAATCAAGAAAGCAACGAGATAAATGGACAGACTGAATTGTAATCATCACCTTCGACTAACCCACCGTGAATTCGATTAGTCTTTGTCGAGTGGGTCATCGTTAACAATGCTGCCACTCTCTTGTTTGGATACTACAACCGCTTGTACTAGCGTGAAACTCACGAATTATTTTATACTTTCATTACTTTCTTCTACCGCTTCAGATACTCTACTGACTACACCATGCGTTTGACAATTGCTCTTTCTGCCCTTGTGACCGTTGGCTCTGCCAGCAACAATGAGAATCACGATGATGCATCGCTTAAGAGCCATCCATCTGATTCTGCTCGTTCTCAGTCCCATGGGTTTTCTAGCCCTAGCCACCCATCCCGCCCTGATTGGAAGTCCGCTTCGATTGGGTTGTCTCAATACCAAGGATTTCCGGAATGGATTCTTTCCGAGGATATGGGTGTCAAACTCAAAGCGCTTCGCAATCGATTCATTAAAACCGAATCGACTAATGTAGTCGAGGGAGATCCAGACTTCAACTTCTCGCCAGACCTTGGTATGATCAACGAACATAGTGCTGCCTCTGATGAAAGTTCTGCCGAAAACATGAATCATTATGATCACAGTACCGACGAGCACTACTTTGAAGATCCTACCATGCACAACAACGACCAACTTTCCCATGGTGTTGCTGATGCAGGAGATTTTGGGGTACCCCAAGAAGAGCATCGTAACCTTCAATATACCGATTGCACTGCCGCTTGTCCTAATGGACGCCCTATAATTGGCGTTTCCGGAGAGGAATTGAGTCGTCATTGACGAATGCCTTCTAGGCAATTGCAAATACGACCTTCCATTCAACTGCTGGAACACATCAGGTGTCACTGACATGTCAAATGCATTTTACAAAGAACACGACCCCTACGACAATCCAGACCTCCCCCCACCACCTCAAGCCTACTTTAACGAACCGCTGGATTGCTGGGATGTGTCCTCCGTGACCGACACAAAGTTTTTGTTTGCAAGAGCATCTAGTTTCAACCAACCCATTGGTAATTGGGACATGTCAAGCGTGACCAGCGTAAGGGAGATGTTTTATTATGCAATGCAATTCAACCAACCCATTGGTAATTGGGACATGTCAAGCGTGACAGACATGGGTAAAATGATGATCCGATGCGGTTTTAACCAGCCTGTTGAGAACTGGGATGTGTCAAATGTGAACGACATGAGTGAAGCATTCAGTGGTACATTATATTTCAATCAGCCACTTGGTAACTGGAATACGTCCAGCGTGACAAGCATGSMGGCTATGTTTGCTCTGTCTCCTTTCAATCAACCCCTGAGTGAATGGGATTTGTCAAGCGTGATAAGCATGGGTAGTATGTTTTCGCTTRCCGGGGCATTCAACCAGCCTCTTGCTGATTGGGATGTGTCAAAAGTAGAAKACATGRSTTCCATGTTCGGTTGTCCTAAATTTTTCYCAATRGATTGTGTTTTCAACCAACCCATTGGTAATTGGAATGTTGGAAACGTGGAAARTATGRGWRGTATGTTCATGGGCGCACCGTTCAACCAGCCTATTGGTGATTGGGATGTGTCAAATGTGAAAASYATGRRTSYCATGTTTRYWCAAKCGGACTTCAACCAGCCCATTGGTGACTGGGATGTGTCAAGCGTGYACRAKATGKSGTTGATGTTTTACGRAACCCCATCGATTGACGAGGGAATCGTGAATTGGAACGTRTCRAACGTGGRARWAATGGASYWTATGTTCRCTAMTGCAGAATTCAACCATCCCATTGGTGACTGGGATGTGTCAAGCGTGACCAATTTTGAGTCGATGTTTAAAAATACAACCAGTTTCAACCAGTGTCTAGTGCAATGGGGCGACAAGGTTCAAATCGATGACACAAATGTGGAAGAAATGTTTGACGGCAGTGGATGTCCTTCCCAGTCAGATCCAGTTCTTCCAAGAGGACCCTGGTGCCAAACGAGCAGCGAATCCTGTGAGTTCCCAGCCTGTAGAGACCGGGATTCCTTTGTGTTCARGRGYGAAGAAACCACATGCAGCGAATTGAAAGGCTTCCCAAACAAGAAGAGGAAGAACYGGTGCAAAAAAAGGAATCCGAAAAACGCCTGCCCGAGTGTTTGCAATCGTCGCTGTTTTTGCAAGGACAAGAGGAAGTTCCGGATCGGAGGTACCGCCTTCCKTTGTAAGAATGTCGGCGAAGACGGCAAGCCCACCTGYGACACGAATGTGAAGAAKRACATCATCGTCAGCGATCTTTGCCCCGAGAAATGTGACAGCTGTCATGTTTGATTTCAATTTGGGATTCGCTCAGAAAAGCTCCGAAACTCGGACCAAGCCGTAAGAAACTTTKTGCAAAGCTGAAGAGGCATCGATCTGACGCTGTGGACTCCCTTCAGACTCTCGTGAAATTAATGTAGTAKGAAACATCTTTGGCCAAACTTTTCCATGTCATCKATCGTATTGCTTGTGGTTTTTGGTTACTGGTAGATTGGTAGAACTCATCTTTCTTCTTAATTTGGCAACAGACCTGTTTTCGATGGTGTTACCGGTGTGCAGTGTGATAGCAGCTTCGGTCAATYGCTGTTGCTCTTGTTGCTGTTTCGACTGTCTTGCCGATGTTTCCTAAGCCGTCACCGGTACGGTAGGGTATCAACAATGCGYGTTTTGACACTGGGAGTGGATTCCGCTGTTCGATACCTCCTCCGCAGAGCTTGCCGYCGTTCCTTCTGCCACCCCGACGGCTCGACGTCGACGCCGAGTTCGATCCGTTTCGTTGWTCTTCGAACGCGTGTTCCTGTCCACTTCTTCTCATACGACGGAAMKTGTCCTCGAGTCACTCGCAGCCGACTCTCTCCCCGGTATTGTACGTTGATACGGTGCACCGCAGTACTAGTATAGAAAAACGAGGTTGTGCATCGTAGCGAAGCGTTGGAAGCTTGGTGGGGCGAGGTGGGGTGTGTCTGTCTCCGTGTCGTAGCAATTACGGAAATGGAAAGAACGAGAATCTTCCGATGTTCGGTGAGCASCGTTACTAGGGTACGAATTGATGTCGCTCTGAAGGGGCAGTCTGGTCTAGGCTAGTCCAATTTTCATGTAAAGCCGACTTGCATCCAGCAGAGCCGCATTGGACGTGTGGTGCGAGTAACCGTTGCTAAGAGGCTTTTTGGTAGCAGTAGCGTCCTGAGTGTCGACAGAGTTCCGTTACAGTTCGCTTCACAACGTGAAGCCGAAGGCCGAAGTCAGGTTTTTCAAGGTACAGTACATAGAACTACGATACCTACTACGGTAGAGCACGATCGGTCTGCTGGTTCAAGTAGTCAAAGTACGACGAGTACCGTACCTCRACACATCATATTAATATCGTGATTCTACCAAGATGACCCATATGGAACCAATCTCACCCAAGAATACAACAAGAAGGAGGRTCAACAAGATGGATTTTATCATCAAGACAACAGCTTTCACCAACACAACAAATTTTAATATGATCCAAGTTCAGCTGACTACTATGATTGACTATCAGGCCCCCAACAAGAATCAGAACCAGCAGCAGTACCTTACACAATTGCTCTTCTTGGTGGTGCTTGTTGTTTCATGAAAAAATAATGGTTGATTAACCATTCCTCATTCTGTGTGACTCCAGTTCCAAAACACCTTGGTTTAGTTCACATGTACTCTTGCCATTCATTAGTATCCCCACAACAACGTCCAACCATTTGGGTGTTACCATGGCAGGTAAGTTAAATTCCAACAAAATAATCTCTCCTCCTCAATGCATGGCCCTACATACACTCTATTCTAACATTGATTTGCCTCAGCTTGAAGTACATATATTTGAAGCTACCTGTTGTTACAATATGATTGGTGTTGGCCAAGACACACTTTGTCACTTCAAAATAGTCTTTAACTTCAAAGACAACCTGATTGAAAGTTCAGACTCAATCATCCTCATGCAAACTTTTCGTCCTCAATTGTTCAACAATCCAGTCACACTAGCTCTCCAACACCATGTATTGAATTGACCCTTTCTCAACAACACACCATCAACCAAACAAAACATTTGCATTCACAGACACAACTACAAAAAATTCTACAATTATGGAATCTACATATGGTCATCATGATGTCAAATCTGGTGTCTGTGGCAACTGCACTCATTTTTGTTACCACCACAACATCATGATGTCTTATTGAACATTCTAAGAAAGTACCAAAAAMTCTTCAACAGAATCCTCAAATCTTGCCTTGATGAAGAAATGCATCTTGACATAGACCCATTTTTTACAACCTCAATGCTCACGCGCCTGTTACCGTCCCACATGCAAGCTAACACTGTTCAAGAAGGAACTTTATCTTGTTGACCTCAGGGTACTCTCTCCAACAGGCAGATCAATCTGGATTTCTCCAACCTTCATCATTCCAAACAAAAGGGTGAAATTTGCTGGGTCTCTGATTTTTGTGCACTTTCATCCCATGGGTGTCTCTCAATCCCCCAACATTGGTACCAAAATCATGGAAAAGGTCTTCTGTGGCATTCATAACCTAGAAGTATTGTATAGAGTTGGCAGAGAGTTTCCAGCTGTGTCATTTGTAAATTAGCAATTCTCAAATTTTATTCTCACCAGTATTGTGATCAAATAGTTTTRCACACATGTGCTTGTGCTGTAACAGGAGCAGAAGCCAGTTTTTAATTCAAAGTAGTCATTACACTGCTAAAAAATAAGGGCCAAGATGTACAACTGGTTCATACATTGTTGGTCTGGAAACTCTATAGTATGATACATCACCAACAACAATGCCTATTTCAGTATTGATTTTGATGCCCAGCACATGTTTTTCTTCTCAACAGAGTCCTGATTCATCACCATAGTAAAGGATTTGCTGTCAACCCACTCAAATGCAAATGAGTAATTCAAGAAATAGATTTCCTTGCCTTGGTTGTCATTGACTCACCCCAAAAGGCATTAAACCCTGGATTGAGAAAGTAAAAGCAATCATAGCAATGTAGTTACAAAAAACTATTAAAAAATTGGTTGCGGCCGCCGCCTTTGTTTTTTTTTGAAGGACGGCGGTGGCCAAAAAAACTTACTACAATGCAAAAACTAGGTTATTGCTAGTAGAATGACTTGTTGGACGGCGGTGGCCAAAAAAACTTACTACTGTGCAAAAACTAGGTTATTGCTAGTAGAATGACTTGTTGTCACAATAACGACTGAATGTTTAAGTTAAAAATGAGTAATTTATTTTGGTAAAGGTACTAATTTATTTGCATAAATTAGTAATATACCGGGGTTTGTACAAATCTACACTAAAAAMAGTTTCTTTTTGTTTCCTCCTCGGTAAGTCCAGGGCAGTAARAATTCTTCAAAGTTACTGGCTAGGCGCACTAAAGATAGAGATACTGAAGTGCAGTGCACCGTAGCCAACTTTTTGCTGTTCTTGGTCTTATCACCTACTATTGTGGTATGTGGTCACATTCTTGCTCACATATTCTTGCCCCGCTCACAAATCTTCTCACAACCCCCAAAACATACAACTGGCCYAACAGCTGTTGGAGAAGTTTTGAAGAAATGAAATTCATAATGGCAGTGGAAACCATGCTTGTGTATCCTGACCTCAATCAGCACTTACACATAGTACAGATTTTCAACTACTATGCTCAGCCGTCAAACAAAAAGATGCCCCTGCTGCTTACTACACTTGCAAGCTCAACAAAGCACAGCTCAATTACACCACAATTAAATAACTACTTTCAATTGTTGAAAGCCTTAAAGAACGTTGGTCAATGCTTCTTGGTGCAGAATCACACTTCTATACCATCCAAAAATCTCACGTAGAAAATGTCCATCTACAATACCCAACAAGTCCTTCAATGGAAAMTTGTTCTTGACAAATACAACCCAACATTTTATACATGGAAGGTCCCCAAATGTTGTCCCTGACTCTCTCAGCTGCACTCCCACTTTCATAGCATCATATTTTGCTTGGTGTGGTAAATTGGACTATTATGAACCAAATCTGGTCTCTGATCTTCATGTTTTCCAGCTGGAAGCCTATTGGTGATGCTAACTTGCAATGGTGCAATGCCTGTGAAATAGCCTGTTGAAGACAGTTATCTGGTACACCCACACTTTGACAAGAAAGGTCAACTGCCCTTTCACTTCTCTACCATCTGCTCTTAGCTACTAATATCAGCAGTCTGATAAAKAATTTTCACAGCCCAAATGTTGCTTTACACAACAGCTTGACAACTTTGATATCATCTGTTGCTGTCATGACAAACTCACACCTGRCTTGTCCTTGAAAATTGCCATTCCCAATGCCATAATATCACAAAATCATGGCACATTCAACAGGTATGGAATCCCTCAAAGCAATCCTTTATTATCATTTCACCAGGATCTACTAYGTGCTGTCTGTTGTCAAGTCATCTCCAACTGTCTCATATGTCCCATRGCCTGCACATCAATCCAACCTGCCAGACAACTACTAGCACCACAAAATACCCCAATCACCCCATGGTCTGAATTRCACATAGATTGCACCAGTCCTTCTTGGACTGTTGAAATAGACAAGTCAAGTTTTGCTTTGAGGATGCTCTCACATGCATTGATCCCATACTAACCTTATCAAAATTGTTGGAATCATTAGTCCTAAAACAGCTCAAAATACAWGCTCTCTATGCAAGAACCGTTGCCTCTCATCTAACCCTTGACCAATCTGCACTGTTGCTGACCATGGACCTGAGTTTCATGGCCATCACTTTCAATTTCCTCTTGACTACACAGCTACTAAACCAGTACAAATATCTCCTCACACGCCTACTGCCATTAGAATCATTGAAGCATCCTTTAAAAGAATGAGTCAGGTCATTCAAACAATGATAAACCTAAAACCACCCAAAACCAAAAACTATGTCAATGTCATAATCCATGAACCCACCRCCACTGCCATGCATGTCCTTTGATGCAACCCTATCATTTCAACTCTTGGCAATTTTCCCCCACATTCCTTGTTTTTTCCYGAGACATTCAAGCTGGCATCATTACACTAACTCCTTTTAAACATAGATAAAAAATCAATGACTGCCTTCTCCATGAAAATTGCAAAAGAACCAAAAATGAGTTTGAAGTGAACCAAGTTGTACTATTTGTCAACAARCATGATCAAAACAGTAAACTAGATCTTCTTTACAAAGGTCCTTATCCAATTCTCAAAGTTCATGCAAACAAGAACACCATCACTATTTGTTCTTGTTGAGAAGAACAGGAATGTGGTAATGTCCACCATCTCTATTTTTCCTTAGTATGGGAAAGTGAAAAATACACAGACACAACAACGCCAATTACTCACTGACTTCCTCTTTCCTGTGTATCAGCAGTAATTGTTCAGAATATTTGTTGTCATTGTTCTGATCTTGAAGCAATTTGAAGTGCAAGGTTATCGTAAAAGTACCGGTTTTCGTGAGAAGCTTGAATTTTGTTTTAAATTGAAGTTTTACGGTAACGCAGGTTGGACGTGTAACGTGAGATGGTCGCATTGTGGGAATAAGGGGGATATGGTTAGTAAGCACGTCATTGCGCGCGTGGGATTTATTTTTAATTTGTTGTGGGAATAAAAAAAATGGAAGCGGGTTTGTTGTCACCAAATACGTTTCGTTCATCAAAAAAAATGTCGAAAGATTTCAAAAGTTTTGAGTTGCGAAACAGCGGTATTTGGGTGGCGACAATGGCAATCGTTTCGAAGTTGTCATTGAGTAAAAATTTATTGTCGGAACTGCATGGTGATAAGTTCGAAGACGATTGTGGTGACAATGCATATGCGTTGTCAAAGACGATGGCGGTAACAATGCGTATGCGTTGTCGGTGTGTTGTTCAAAGGGGTGTGTTGACGCAATGTCAGTAGAGTTCATAGTGAGGAGAGAACACGCCTAAAAATTATCACCATGGTGGTGATGAATTTTATTGGAAGGGTGTCATAACCTGTGGGAGTGACTGTCCTAAAAGTGATGTAAAGTGTGTGCTAGAAGAAAAGTGAGTCAATGCTCTTTTCGAGGATCAACGAAGTATGAAGTCTAGAATCGATCACTGTGAGGATCAAGTGATGTGTAAATCAAATGAGTCGAGACACTCACACAAGTGAATGAAATGAGTCATATCGATTGTATGAATCCAGTGGGATCGAGTGAATCATATATGTATGGTGTGTATGAATCATAGATACGTATCGTATGTATGTGTTGTAGATATGAGTCATACGCACAGTCTGATATCCTACAGACAACATCCTTGAAGCTACCTCATGATTGAAATGTCATTTGTTACCAGCCTAATGGACTCTGACTATTGAAACCTCCCATGGTTAGTTTTACTAGTTCTAAAACTTAATAACACACAATTTTTCATAGTAGTGGTGTATGTCAGCATTTCACAACAGTTACACACCACAGTGGTCACAATGGGACAAGAAACAAAGTTTTCATTTAAAGTTCTATCTTCAATTCAAAGTCAT
>CAACVS010000385.1:206320-226512 GCA_900660405.1 Pseudo-nitzschia multistriata
AACGAAAAAACATCTCTTGTCGAACGAAACGTCTTGCGTGTCTTCGGAGTCGTTCTCGATTCAAAAAATCGAAGATTCAATCATGAACATGAAAGAACAAGTTCAAGTTTCCCGCATGGAAAATCAAATTATCAAGGTTAATGAACGAGTGTACAAGTACTGTTACGTTTGCCGAAGAGAGCAATGAAAGGAGATATTATCGGTGCAAATAGGACTACGAAACGTCCACGAATACAACTACTGATTAGGAAAGGAAAAGAATATAAGGCACAACTACTGATTAGGAAAGGAAAAGAATATAAGGCACAACTACTGATTAGGAAAGGAAAAGAATATAAGGAAGCGATAGATCTCCAAGAGCTTCTCAAACGTTTCCACAAACGCAAGGTGTCATAACTTGAAACAAAGTGAAGCGACCCTCCCTCACTATTCCAGCGCACACTGTGCACTCGATTGTTTCCAGAATGGTTTTAAATTCCGATCCGCCTCAAGATCAGGGAAAATCACCTGGTACGCCAAGATCAAGAAGGCAATCTTTTCTATTGAGGAAGTCATCTTCTATTGATGCATCTTCCTGTACGAATCTCGCTGCCACGGTTCCTAGTTCCAGGAATATGGATCTTGGTMCTTTCAATTCTTCATTCAGATCCCATAGCTATACTGCTTTAGCTAGCAGTCGTAGGGTGAACCCTTTCGATGATCRAACGAATGAAGAAGTCAGAAATGTGGCGACTGCTAAACCAGACGAAGGATTCAGTCGAAAAGGGTTCTTTTCGATGGCTTTCATTTGCAAAGTGCTTGGCCAGATTCCTGCAATCGCCTTAATTGGTATTTTCCATCTAATGGTTGGTATCCCRTTCGGAGTGTCCTACTTTCCAATGTACTGGACTTCTCACCCTGGAGATGCATCTTCTCCAGGAGCTATTGCAAGTGATAGCGTCGGTGACGCTGACTTTCATGAAGAAGGACAATTTCCGATCCCAGGAAAAGAAGCGTTTGGTATTCGAATGTTTTTGTTTAGTACATTTATTGGCCAAGTTGTCTTCGCCTTTTTTTCGGGGTTCAAAAATCCTATAGGTCTTCAGATGGTTGAAAACATCGGTTTTACAAAAGAGTTAGCCAMAATTGCGATTTCACATCAGGGATACGGACTRGAAGCATTGTCAACTGTGATGGTTATGTTCGCAATTTCATCTGTCCTTGTAGGCTTGGTGTTCTTCCTACTTGGTAAATTTCAAATGGGGAAGGTGGTTTATTTTTTTCCAACTCATGTACTGATCGGATTAATTGGAGGAATAGGCATCCTTCTTTGCAAAACAGGTCTGGAGAATACGATATCGAAGTCAGTGTCGATGATAACTTTGATCGAAAGCTGGAACCTTTGGAGTGTTGTCTTATTTCTAGAACTTATGCTGCGCCTTCTAGAGTACATGACAGCTGATTCGAAAGGAAATCCACGGTTTGCCTTGTTATCTCCAATCTTCTTCTGTATGATCACTCCATGCTTTTATCTAACGCTCTGGATTTTAAAGATACCAGTTGCCGACTCGAAAGATGCCGGATATTTCTTCCCATCACTRAGTAATGTGGAAGATACGGATGAAAGCGATATGCCATTCAACGAAAATTTCGGAACGCCGTGGGACTTGTGGAAGGTACGCCATAAAGCTTGAGAGCGTTGCTTGATTCACTTCCGCCAACTATCTTGCTACGATGTTTTCCGATTGATGAATGCTTGACATCCTTCTCACATTCCTCGAACTCGTCACTCCAGGTTATAGACTTTTCTTCCGTTTCCTGGAAAGCCATTTTAGATTCACTTCCAACAATGCTGGCTTTGGTTCTCTTCTCACTGATACACGTCCCAATAAATATCCCTGCATTTGCACTTTCATCAAAGGTTGATGTTGATATGAACAAAGAGCTCGTTGCTCATGGAATATCAAATATGTTATCGGGGGCTGGAGGTGGTTTACAAAATTATTTAGCGTACACGCAGTCGGTGCTCTATGACAAATCTGGTGGAAAGGGGCGTGTTTCTGGATTAGCTGTTGCTGCCGTAACTGTAGGATTGTTCTTCGTGGGACCAAGTATCGCGAGTCATATTCCACGATGTATGGCGGGAGCGCTCTTGCTACATGTCGGCATCGATCTATTCTTAGAGGGTGTGTGGGATTCGTATGGAAAATTCGATTTGCTTGAATACTCTGGTATTTGGTTGATTGTCATCGTGATGAGCGTATATGGGATGGAAGCCGCCATGGTTGCCGGAGGTATAGCTGCGGTTTCAACATATGCGGTTCAAAATGTGGCATACTTGAGCCCCATTCGCGGGGTTATGCCTGCAACAACACTACGTTCTAGTCATTGGAATCGGATAGCCGCATCCGAGGCTATTTTAGTCGATAGCGATGTGGGACGCAGTCGTATTTTGGTTGTACAACTCCAGGGCCACTTATTCTTCGGAAATATGGCATTTTTTACGGATCAAATACATGGATTACTTTCTCCTCCATCAGGCCAATCATCGAAAAGCAACGGAATCGGAACCATTGATGAGATAGATAAGAAGTCACCCCTAGTATTAATCATGGACTTCTCTCTTGTGCTTGGGATTGATTCATCGGCAGCCCATGGGATTGTGAAGCTAAACGACACAATTTTGAACGAATATGGCATCCAGCTTTGTCTTTATGTGACTGGATCGACGGAAGGTTTTCCAACAGAATTCGATTTACGAGGCCAGCTTTCGTCAAATAAAGGTTCTGTAGACCCTGCTATCTCTCTACCCGACGAGGAGACATCACTTCTTGATAGATGTCAGGATTCGCCRTACACCGGCAGCCGCGTATGTGATTCACTCGATGTAGCGCTAATGGAGGCCGAAGATGCCATGATCGCTAGACAGTCGCCTTCCCTCGTCAAACAGGATGAGTTGCTTTCGAAGTTGAAACTGGATACTCAAAGTGGTACGCTCTCGCGCGAAGAAGAAAAAGAAGAATTCGTTTCTACTCTCAAGGAAATATGTCCAGGCGATTTGGGTGATGACGACGCAGATGCTTTGTTCTCGTTGTTTCATCGAGAAGCGTCCACGATGGGGGAGCTGATTTGGAGGCAAAACGACGAAAGTGACTGTGTAAAGATTTTGATTCTCGGACAGCTCATCGCCGAGCTCGAGAACGAGGCCGGAACAACGGAAATAATCCCAAGTGGGTGCATAATAGGTGAACTCGGACTGGTAAATGGAGATCCACGAATGAGTACAGTGAAATGTTCGTCGAAAGAAGCAATTTTGTACAGCATGAGCCGGACGTCGTTCGAGAGATTGATATCAACGCAGCCACGTTTGGCACGGTRCATTGATTTGATTTGCGTCAAATATTTGGCTTTGCGAGTCCAGCATGTTTCCAATAGAATATTTGAAACAAGATGTCTCCCAATCTAGGTACATCTGGTTTCTCTATTAAGTACAGTAATATTAATCTTGTAAGTTGTTGAATCACTTTCACAATTGCTGACGTACTCGTCTGCACTTTCGCTTAGATGGAGCATCGTATTTTTTGTGGTTCGGTGGCGGTTGTACCCATTTTCCGATTCCGTGGGGGTATCGCCGCTCGAGCGATTTCCAGGAACTCTACCGSGAACAAAACGACTGCAAGCGATGCGATACGGGTCAAAAGCCCGCGTTCGTGGACCCTTTCGATGAGGGTTTCGATGCGGTGTKCGATCGTGGTGGGTGATCTTCTGCGGTGCGCACCAAAAGCCTCGCCGGAGGTCGCCTAAAACAGGGGAAACTTTGGCTGGTTCCGATCTCGCTCGATCGCCGCTCGCCTGATGCCCTGCCACGCCAGCCATCCCTGGACGTAGTTCACCCCAAACACGAACGCCCTCGCCGCCAGCCGCTCCACCCACTTCGGCACCTCCGGCAAGCGGAGCCTCCGGCCGGGTGCTGCGGCGTCTCCGGCTTCGTCGTCATCGTCGGCCACCAGCAGGGTGGCAACGTCCCGTTCGTCCCTGCGGCGCTCGGTGGAKTCGATCATGTCCCGCACCAGGCCCTCCAGCGCTCCGGTGTGGTCGAAGGACACCGGGGAGGGGCCCTCCCGGTACACGGCGGGGACCGCGTTCGCTGCGGCGGCCGAAAAGGCTTCCGTCGCGTGCCTGGCAGCCGCGGCCCACCGGCGATCGGTGGCCTCCCCGTCGCCGGCGTCCCCGTCGAGCACGGCCTCGTATCGCCGTCCGTAGTAGTTCCGGAGGGCCTGCAGCTGGTCTTTGTAGAGCCTCTGGACCTCGCCGGCGATTTTGTTCACCAGGCCGCGGCGCAAGCCCTCCGGAAGGCTCGTTTCCTCTGCCAGCCGGCGCTCGGCGGTTTCCAGGACGCCCTGCACCAGGCTCCCGAACTCCAGCAGGGGCATGGGGTTGGGCGATTGCCCGAGGACCGACTCCTCCATCCTTGTTTCCAGCGCCTCCAACCGCCGGCGGGACTCCGCCAAAACGTCCCCAACGACCGGGCCGTCGTCTGCCGGGGGTTCCGCCCGCGGCGATCGATCCSGGTCCCCTTCCATCGCGGCCTCTCGCGCTCCCGTTGCCGGCTCGCGGTGCACGACCGACACCAACGGAAGACGGACGGGGGCCCCGGCGTTTCGGGCCGGGTGCGACCGGAGGACGCCTTCCGCCGTTCCCTCGAACAGGGCCGCGAGCTCCCCGGCGTCGCCGCCGGCCCCGGAAAAGAGCGCCGACCAGGTGGAAGCGGCGGGRGGGCTTGGGYCGTCCCCCCCGGGCCTCGCGAAAATCGGGCGGGGGGAYGCGGGCCCGCCCCCCGCGGCCACGGTCCAGAGCCGGCATCCCTCCATCCCGGCGGACCGGCGCCTCTCGTCCCCSCGCCGCAGCAGGTCCTCCCAGCCCTCCGGCAGCCTCGAACCATCGCCATCGCCATCGCCTCCGCCCGTCCCCCGCACGACGAGGGCGTCGCAGAGCAGGGCGAGGCTCTCGACAACGGCGTCGGTCCCGGCGGTGGAGGGATCGGGATCCCCATTCGGGTTTGGTTCGGGGAGCGATCCCACCKGTGGGAGGCACCGCTCCAGCAGCTCCCCGTCGACCCGTGCGGCCGGTTCGTTCTCGATCTCGTTCTCGTTCGCGATTTCGGCAGCCCCCCTTCCGGATACCACCAGCACCACGGAGGAACGAACGCCCCGCGTGCCGGGTTTTCCTTCCGGGGGGAGATCGAGGACCCCGATCGCCACCACCGAGGGGGCCGGAAGGACGTTGCCGCTTTTGCCGCCGGTCCCGGGATCTTCCGGGCCGCCGCCCCGGGCGATCCMGGGGACCCCGCGCGACRAAACACAAGGGGGAGGCCCTTCGCGGTGGCCCGGCTCTGGCAGGCCGAGGGGGGGCCTCTGGGAGCCCCCCGCCGTCGCTCCGGGGGCAGCCATCGTGGTTCCCRCCCAGGCGGCGAGGGCGATCCACACCAGCCGGTGAACGGCGAAAAGGCCGGGCCGGGCCATTTCGTGGTCTCTGCGCGGTTTGTGTGGGTTTCCTCGGGGCTGTGTCCGAATTGCGGGGTTGCTTGTCGCTTTGTGGTTCCTTCGAATCCGAGATGGTACCGTACGGTACGGTATGGTATGGTATGGTATGGTATGGCTCGTTTTTCGTATGGCGGTTCCGGACGGATCCTCGGCGGGGATCGCGAGTTCCAATCGTTTTGGGGGGTGATGTGAAGCAAAGGAAGATCGTTAGTAGTACAGTAGCACGTACGTACCTACTCGTAGTCGTACGAACGGAGGAAGTGGAACGATGATGGGAAGGCGAGCGGGCCGAATGCGTGAATGTTGCTCGATCCGTGACTGATTTCGCGCGGTTTCGTCTGGTGGSACTTTCCAGGCGTGGAAACCAGACCAGTGATCCCTTATTTTTCTCGGAGGGGGAAAGTTCGTACGGTAGAAAACGGAGGCACGAATTGTCGGTTCCTCGCTCCATCCTCGGTCCGAAATGGCATTCGTACCGTAGCACTCGTACTGTTCGCCCGTACAGGTACAAAAAATGATACCWGTAATTCTGTTGTAGTGGAATTGCAGGTACGTACCGTAAAAAATTGTACTGGATGGTACGTACCGTACCGTACCGTACCCGAGGCACTCCCGAACTAAACCAATAGGCAGGTTTCTCGGTTTTTCTCAGAAAATTCGACGGACCCTCTTGGTGGTTGTGCCCGTTCCATACCACGGACCGAGACCGCGAAGACGCATCGGTCACCGCTTTGCGTTGGACCACCGAGCCCGCTTGCACAGAACGGACCGGGAGAGACACCACGGAACCACCGGACGACAGACAAGCTCTTTTTCGAGAGATCCATCGGTGTCCGTTTCGGAGGTTGGAACAACTCACGGCACAGCACGGCACAGCACGGCACAGCACGGCACACAACCCTCGTCTCCGGTGCAATCGAACAATCGGCACGAGCACCGTGGTTGACCCACGCTAGGATGAAACGACCGAGGCCCGAGTGGAAGGAAGGCAGTGCTCCGGTTGCGAACCGGTGGCCACCATTGGAGTCGGATCCACCGGGGATTCCACCGAAGTGTCGCTACATACCAACGCCACCAACAACGCCACCACCGACGGGGCAAAGACGGCTGGCAACCAGCCCGGAGGGGAACCCGCCACCGGTGGCCGCAACCACGACCGACAAKGCGGRTGCCGCCGGGAACCAGCCCCCCCCGAAGGTTCCCACYAACGCCCGAAACGCCGCCGCYGGTGCCGCCGCCGGCGTCGTCTCGCGGACCGCCACGGCCCCCATCGAGCGCGTCAAGCTCCTGCTGCAGCTCCAGCGGGCCCTGCCCCCCGGCAGGGGCCCACCGGGAACCGGACGGTTCGGAAGCGGACAAGCATGGAGCGCCCGGGAGGTCTGCAAAAGCATCTATTCCAGCGAGGGCGGGGTCCTGGCCTTTTGGCGGGGCAACACGCCCAACGTCCTCCGCCAGGCCGGGGCCTCCGGGCTCAATTTCATGTTCATGGACTGCTACAAGGCCGCGATCGCCCCGGTCGTTGGTACCGCCCTGGCGGTGGCCGGGAGGGACCGCCCCCCCCGGCGGCGCGAGAGGGACCGGAGGGTCGCCGCCTCCTTCCTCTCGGGGGGCCTCGCCGGCGGTACCACGACGACCCTCCTGTACCCCGTGGAGTTTATGCGCACGCGGCTCGCCCTGGACGTCGGCTCCAAGGGGACCCGGGCCTACCCGGGGGGGATGCGGGACCTGCTGGGGGCCATCTGGGCGAGGGACGGCGTCCGGGGGCTCTACCAGGGCTACGGGATCGCCCTCGCCGGCGTCGTCCTCTACCGCGCCCTCCACATGGGGGGCTACGACGCCTGCAAGACGGAGCTCCTRCACCGCCGGGGGGGCGAAGGCGGTGCCACCGGAAGCCCCGGCMCGGCCGGCCTTTCCGTGGCGGAGCGCTTCGCAATGGCCCAGGCCGTGTCGCTGTTCGCGGGAACCGCCTGCTACCCGATCGACTCGGTCCGGAGGCGCCTCATGATGCAGGCGGGGGAGCCGCCCTCCGCGAGGACCTACGCCGGCGCGCTGGACGCCTTTCGAAGGATCCTGGCCCGGGAGGGCCCCCGGGGCTTCTACCTGGGCCTGGGCCCCAACATCGTCCGGAGCGTCGCCGGGGCGCTGCTCCTGGTCTCCTACGACGTCTTTCGGGGGTGAGCCCGGCCCGCCCTGCCAACGCGGCGCACAAACGAAGCAGCGAGCGAGCGAAGCAAACAACCGAACGAACGAACGGGTGTTCCCTGACCGCGTTTCGCCCGTTGTGGCTTGCTCCGAACGCATCGCTTTTTGCTTTGTTCGTTGTGCTCGTTTTGGCACGGCACATAACAYATGCAACTACTGTACTACGGCACGTAAATTATAGACCAACCCTCGAAGAGAATTTTCCGAATTTTTCCGAATTTCTTAAAAAAAAACGATTATTCTTCGGCCTCGAGCCGGGCCCTGCGGGCCTCCTCGAGCTTGCGCTTTTTCTCCTTGACGACGTCTTTCGACACCAAGAAATCCGTGGCGAGATCGCAGTCCTGGACCTTGACCATGGACACCTTCTCTCCCTTGGGAGCGGCCCGCAGCTCTTCCACGTCGAACCAGTACCGCTTCCCGTTGTAGTCGAACGCGATGGAGGAACCCTTGGTCAGGGAGGAATAGTGCCGGAGCTCCGTCTCCATGACGGCCTGCGGGTTCGAAATGTCCTTTGCAAAGGCMGCCGAGTGGGGACGGAACTTTGCCATCGATCCCGGCGGGACGGTCGTGATCAGCTGGACGTCGACCAGGTCGAGCGGCTTGAGCCCCAGCGCCCTCATCATCCACCACGGCATGAAGCAGTAGTTGGCGGGGGCACGGCAGTCGAGGGGGCCGCCGACGATTTCCTTCAGGTCCGGCTGGGCCGCGAACCCCTTTTCGACGACGTCGATGTTGACCCGTTCTCCCGTAGTGAGCTTGTYGCCGCTGCTGCCGCACTCGTCGACCCGGCTTACCTTGAACAGCCAGGGAACCTCGGCCTTGTTCTCTTTGATGGTGGTCATGAAACAGGGCGGGAGCGATATCTTGTCCCCGGTCTGGGTGTGGCCGTGGCTGAACATTCCCATCGGGGGATCGAACCGCTCGTCGAGGGGCAGGCAGATCAGCCTGCGCTTGCTGGTGGCCTCGGCGCGGTTTTTGGAGGAAGCAATCCACCTGGCGTTGTGGTCCTCCACCTGTTGCTCGATCAGCGCGAGTTCCCTGGCCTTCTGATAGTGTTTCTTGGCCAGCCGCACAAAACGGTTTTCGTCCAGTGGCCTGGTCGAGCCCGACGACGGCATCGGCGGCGACGACGAAGCCAGTGCCGGTGTGATCGTTTGGTGACCAAACATCGCCAACGAGAAGGTTGTTGCGAGCAGGTACATCGCAACCGCCGTCAAGAACTGYGGTCGGTGACCACTGCTGTGTGTATACGTCGTCATCCCTGCTTTTTTTATTTCTCTGTGGCTAATCTTTTTTGTGTTGGTCGAATTGGGGTGTGTGTCTCAACTGCAAGCAGACTACGTAGTTGGTTGTTCCTTGTACCGATTGTGTGAAGTAGTTTGGCTTCGAAGAATGAGAGAGTGCGATCGTTCGGATGCGTCTTTTGAGACAGAATGGGTTCGTGTGTACGGTATCATTGTGAAGTCTGGCGAGAGAGCACAGATGCATGATCGATGAAGATTGTTGATGGGACAAAAGGAGTTTTTTCCACGTGGATGGGATCTCAAATTCGAAACAATTTAAATTACAGTAAATATTTTGACAATAATTTCAAAAAGTTTAGAAATTTAGAAAAATAATAAATTTAATGTAAAAAWCGATGAAAAATTTGAATCGGAATCGGTCGCTTTTGCTTCTGATTTTGGGACCTTTTCTGCCTGCATCCTGCCTGCGCCGGGTCGGGTTTGACTACGATTAGTCCGTAGCGTACGTACGTACAGTTCGGGAGACTCTAGAAGAAATTGAAATTCATAACGCATCTCAAAAATTTCAAAACTGCTTCTGCAAGAAATCGAAGTGTTTTCGTGCCCATTGGCAAGACAACCAAAATGTCGGAATGGACAGGCCAGGGTGAAGATGCGAGAGAAGGATCATCGCCAACGATGACGTTTCAGGRCGGGGTCACGAATCTTCTGATGCAAACGGAAGAGCTCCGTCGGAAACTAGACTCGGTGGCGGTTGTCGCGAACGACGTCTGTTTCCAGATGCTGGACGACGTCGACGGATTGTTGGCACGGCTGTATTCCCCTCCATTGGCCATCAACCCGGAAAATGGAGTTGCAGCAGACAAAATMGAGGTCGAAATGAGAAATCTCTGTCTGCAGAAAACAACCAGTGTTGCCATGCAGGCCTTGAGGCTCGCCGTGAAGAAGAAAGAGACCGACCCRGAGGACGAGGGTTACCAYGCGGAGGAAGAAAAGGAGTGCCAGTCTGCTACGGCGAGGCTTGCCGAACTCAACCTGGTCTTGTGTTGTGACGGTGACGGGGAAGGGAAACTGGAATCTACCAAGAAGAATGTGGACGAAATCATTGATATTTATGCGTCGTATCAAAGGCAGGTCATTCGGCAGCGAGCAACGCCGTCGATTGCGAGGCTCGTGGATTATCGAAAGCGACAGAAAGAGATGAGTGGAATGATCGTCAACAGCACCGAAGAGGACGACARCGATAATTCGTCGTCGAGGCAGCACATACATGTCCTGGCAACCATATTGGGCCAAGCCAGCGCTCTGATTCATCCATTGATGATGTGGAGATCGAATTTGCCGCCACAGTCTGCTCTGTTCAAAATGTGTGTTCGTTCCGTGAATACACTAGACGAGCAAGCTCAATCGYTAGCAAAAACAGTAGCCATGTGGTTCATGGAAGACTTTCGGATTGACGAATACTGGATGGTTCAAATGAGTACCGTCGAGAACAATCACGAAGATCACTCATCTTCGCGCCCGGTCGAGATCGATTTGAGCGATCTGGATGGCATGGTGGATCGACTAGCGTTTTGTTGTCAGATTTTTGATCGATACATCGAAGTGGTGGTGAAGGAAAACGAAAGCTACTCAGACAATGATAGTCGGACGACGATTCTGCAGGAACTATCACCGGAATGGACCTGGAAATACGCCAGCYTGGAACGATTTCTTACCACGCAACAACTTCGGTCKGCACTGCATCCCGACAACAACACACCGGTCGAGATCATTTTYGGGGCATCGATTCAAGTGCCGTCCGTAGTGGAAGACGCACAATACTTGTCCACAAGAGCACTCAAACGAGCCGCGTCTACGCGATCGGACCAAGCCATCGGAACGGTAGCCCATTCCATAGCCAGTGATGTCTGGACCACCGACACCGGTGGCAACGGCATCCACCAGGCTTTGGTGGAGCAAAGGGGGTGCTATGATCCAAGAAACGAAGAATCTTCGTCGAAACCTCAGAGAAATTCGAGCGAAGGATCAAGCGTCAATGGGGGAATCAGYAGTCCACCCAAGAGTGGAAACTACAGCAATTCATTTGCACAAGCTCTGCTCGGGGCTTTAGATGAAGATACCGGAGTGYCGTCGTCATCTCCTGCGAAAGCTATCGCAAGGGCACCTAGTTCGGGTGGTTTGCTTGGGTCTCTTTCGTCTTCGCTGGCGTCTTCGGTTACGGGAGGAGGTGTATTCCTACAAATCCGTCTCGATACACATTTGTGTGCCYTAAATGGCATTCATTCGGCATCGGCAGCTTGTTCCTCGTTGGTGGAGTTTCTGAATTCTCTTCTCGAATCCGCTGACGAGGAAGAGTCGGAGCAAGCCCCACAACAAGARACACAAAGAGGGGGGAATAACTCAATGGTTCACTTAGCACGAGAAGAGCTGYTTAGGTATTCAAGAAATTACGAGGATCTTCTGCAGTCACAAGTTTCTTTCCTTGTCAATGAATTTTGTGGTGGTTTAGACGATGCACCGGCTTACAAAGGAGATACGATAGTTCCGGTTTTGCGATATTACTTAGAGCGTGAATCATTCGACATTCTCGATGCGCAACACCTTTCGAGTGCAGAGGATGATGCACGTCTCTACAAAACCTTGATTCGTCCGATGGAGGATTGTAACCTGCTTCAACAATTTGAGAAGTGYGATGTAGATGTGATGCGAGCAATATGCCAAGAGATTGCCCGTGTATTATCGGAATTGTTCTTGGATATCATCACGTCGACCGCTATTCCCAAACGCTTCACGGATTGGGGCAGTCTCCTTTTCTCCAAGGAAGTTCGACTGGTCCAGAATCATTTGCAATCATTGATGCAGCGAGCCTTATCAACTGCTTCGGCCTCGCATCAAGATCAGGCCGGCCCTGTGCCCGTGTTGACATCGCAATGGGAAAGGTTGTCCCAAGCGGTGACCATCCTTCAGTTGGAAAAGCCATCYGACTGGTCTATTTATTATCAAACGACATCGCTCTTTTCACCGCAAGAACTGAAAACAATTCTTTCGTTGCGAGTAGATTTTTCGAGCGACGTGATTCAGAAAGTCGTGGCATCTGCAACTGAATATACGGCAAGTAATTCAAACACCAAGGATCCGAGCATGTAGCTAATATCGAATCGAATGGCGGTTGTGGAATTTCGCATCATTTTTAGGCGTATAAGCTWTCGCACGTTAATACTTTCATGCAGTCCCTTTCTTTTGGATTTCTTTACAACGATCCGATACAGTGCACAGTGGTAATGATAAATAGGCACAGGTCAGATCAAGACATCGGTAATCTTTGTTTCTGTCAATTAACTAGGAAAMATTTTTTGCTAGTGAATACAAAATCTTTAATTGGGATGACAATGCGAATGATGGAAACCATTGTTGAGTTATAATCGATCAAAGCTATTTAGGCAGGCCTACTGCTAAATAGTCTGACATGATAATTATTCAAGATATCCGACCAATTTGTATTAACAGCCGTGGAAACGCCAGCAGCATCATAATAAGCAGTTGCTTTCTTGCAGACTAACAATTTTCGGTTGAAATTTTCTCCGAATAGCTTCGCCRGCTTCCATTCGCTCTTTTTGTTTAGCTTTTTCTTCTTCGATTTTCTTTTTTTCTTGTGAGTTTTCTGTATCCCTTCCAACCGGCTCGTTTCTTTGTCCTCTTTCATCGGCTTCAATCGATGTTTTTGCTTCYTCTGACAATACCGGCTCACCCGAAACTTCCTGAAACATCTCCAGAGCCTTTCTTGCCGCGGCTACAGGATCCAGCAGTGCTTCTTCGTTTCCAACAATTGCTCCCTCCTCCTCTCGCTGACTACCAGCACTTCCATTACTGTCACTCCGTCTTCTAATTTTCTTAGGAATTCTTCCTTCAATTGTCTCGCGAATTCCTCTTTTTTGCAATTCTCGAGAAGATTGTGTGTTATTGTTCCTGCTTGTCATGGTATTRCAGTCTCGTTTATTGTGGGTTGGATGTTCCTCAAAATAATTTACTCTGTATGGAGTGTATCCGTTCGAAATACGCCGTCAACTCGGAATTRTGGCGCAACAAATGTCGCGGGTCTGCCGGTTTTTTCTTGTCCACGAACAACACTGTCAAAGATTYCCCCTTCCGGCGTTGGTTGTCCTTTGGTCGATGTACAACGAAGGATTCGGTGTGCGGAGGAGTCGAAATAGTTAATCCCAGATCCTTCCCTTACTCCATCATCACTGCCGGCAACTACTACCGTAACTTCGATTTGTTTCTCTTTTTAAAAATACCAACTGATACCTTATATCTTGGGAAGTTTGTGTCCTCTTTCCCTCTTGGGACCCTGCACTGACAGTCGAGTGAAAATTCAAAAGTCAAGTTGCCAGAGTTCGTCGATAGAGGTACGGCACGATATCGGCCAGATGTACGGTATTGATTGGATTACGTTTGGCGCATAACGTAAATCGTGTGTTACTATCATCTACAGTAGAAGAGTATGAGTACGAGTATGTTACAGTAGGAAAGGAACTATCGGACCCCTGAACTATCGTACGTACGGTGGAATATTACTGAGACAACAGTACAGTAACGTMATACACTACCGTACGTACCGTCCAGTAACTCGTACCGTACAGCAGTTGCTATGAAAATTGTAGTAGTAGATTGTAGATTCAGACGAAAAGGAAATCCTACGAATGTGACGGTGGTTCAACGTTCGTAGCACTGTACGGTACAGAAAGTATTACTATGTGAAGAGGTTGTTGTTGCGAACTCACGGGCCTCCGCAAGAATTAGGCGCTAGATCACGCTTTTGTTTCTTTCTTAAGCCGACAAAAAAATACTGAAATGAACGGACTCTTGAACGCGCAGGCCCTGATTTTGAAATTTCATCGGACTACGAGTTCGTACTTATCCCACCGATAAATAAATAAAAAAAWAAWWAATAACAATGCGCTCATCACCACCAACCAGAATCATCCCTCCAGGCGAAGGGTGTCAATCTTTTTTTTGTTTCTTCGAGAGAGAGAAAACTCCAATCATTGCCACTACTCCAATAACTATCGTCTTCTGCACGAGTTCGTACCGATTGCTGTAATTTCAGTACGGTRCGTTCCTCCGCTTGAGGTATGTGRCATGTTCGCTTTCAGAACGAAAGAATGAAAGTGTTGGACTGTAACAGCAGCAACGCACTCGACATTTGAAGCGCTACCAAACATTRTGCAAAGTGCCTTCAACGAGGACCGTTACCTGGCACTGCTTTTTTTTGGCTTCGTTCCGAAAGAAAGACAATACACAGCTACTTGAATTCACCGAGCATGGTGTATCCAATCCACAATGAATCTTCTGAACGTAGARCCTTATAGCAAAAGGTTACTGKGTGACGASGAATGTGAGGCAGCGGCGCTCGATCAGTTCGAGGTGGAACTTTCTCCTATCGATTGTCAGCAGCCTGAACACAGTGACCTTCGCAACGCAAAAAGGAACATTGGTATGATTTTCAACTTTTTTGGTACCACCAAAGGTCGCCTTTCCGAGGAAATTGTGCGTGCAATCCAATTCCACCATATCCGCGAGGCAAGAAACGAACGTCGATTTAAATCCTGTTTCTCGGTTGCTTTGTACACGTTAGGYATTATTTTGTGCGTGGTACCCGTTGGTTTGTTTGCAGTCGAAATGATTCCCGAACAATGCAAGATATGCTTGGAAACTGTGGTGTTAGAGACTTATTTTGCGGCTTCAGCTTTCTGTGGTGGTTTTGGAGCCATGCTTGTGATCGGTGGTGACTTTTGGGAATACTGTCTAGCAAAGTTTTTGGGTGGAGCGGTGAGCTCGCTCRGTGCATTGTTTACGATTTGGATGATATTGCAATCAATTCCTTCGGATAGCACAATTGTGGCCCTCCTTGTTTTCATTTTCGTTGGGACTTTAGCTGCAATGCCCGGCGTTGCTGTATACTTGTTACTCAAGATTGTTTGCGACGAGTGTTGGGTGTCGGATATCCAAGATTTTGCTGATGATTTTTCTTCCTTAACAAAACTGGTCACCGAAGAAGAATAGGAATTATTCTTTGGAACGAGTGCAATTGTCAGTRCGGTGCGCGTGTGGAGTGTTTGTTCATACGTAGCCGACAATCTAGATACAGCTGCACGATACCAATAAGTTGTGAATGAAGCCTGTCGACTTTTGAACAGCAAGAGAAAGAATGCAATGCATCGATCGTTKCATTTGTAGTCGACTTCCAGTCTATGAAATACGACGGAAAATCCTGACATTTCAACACGTCTGACTGTTGCGACTACCACACAGAATTGAAGGACAGCTTCTTGAGAAATCGAGAGATGCTACTGTTATACAGTTATAGACGACCGAAACAGATTAAAATTTTATGGAAATGGAAGACAATATGGAATTTTATTCGACCACTTTCATACATTACTTTCATTCATTCTACACTACACTAATGGCGCTGAAGGGATTTTGCAATAAATAGTTCATTATGGAAAAGGAAGTCCGAAGGAAAGTCCAGGTTAATGAACAATATCTAGAGTCTTTGRCAAGTTTCTAAGATTTGTTTTTGTTTCTTCTGCGGATGGAGACATACGCCATCCGAATTTCCTTYTTCGTTTCCTTCTTCGTTAATTCTCTCCAAATATCGTCATCCATCTTGAAGAAGCGGCGCCCCTTGAGCCTCATCTTTATGATCTTGTATAATTCTGGGGTAAAATTCTCTTCATCTGAATCAGCTGCAACATTCGCTACAATTTTCCGAAAATACTTCGTACCACTGTGTCCCTTGCGTCCGAAACAAACATCTCTTGATTCAGGCTGCACGAGATCGGAGGATGTCGCAGGCTCAGCTGGAAATTGCTCGGATGATTTCAAAGTATTGTTTGAAGTTCGTTCAGTATCAGACCGTCTCGAATCTTCTATCTGTTTMTGTACGGGAGCTCTCAAAATCCTGCTTGAAGATTGTTCATTATCACTTTCCAGTCTCGATCCCTCTGCCTGTTCCTGTGCAGAGTTTTCTAGTAATCGTTGTTCGGCAAACCGCTTCATCCTAGCTTTTCCCCATTCTCGCTCAGTTTTCTTAACTAAACGATCTGCTAACTTGAATACTCGGGCACCGTTCCACAGATCCTTTATATCCTTTCGACCAATTATAAAAGTGGCCGCCAAACAAATRGGGCATATGTAGAGCAAGGCAGGTTGTCCTTGCTTCATCAAAAGTACGGCCGTATAGGCACAAAATAAACCTAGAGAATACGCGATCATCATCGGAAAAAAAAACCCATGATACCACTTCGACGGAGCTTTAATTCTRGTCTCCTCTGGTATATGGGCGTTGACCAAYCGAGCAGCTTCATCATATCTTGCGGTGAATGCAATKAGAAAGCCCGGCACTGTCAAAGAGCTGTGTGAGACGAATTCATTCGATCATTGTACAAACATAACCCGYTTACACCCTCACATATATAATACTTACAAAAAATATCACCTAATCCCAGGATTACCGATCCGTTGCCATAATCATTAATTTTTGGAAGAAGAAATAACATAGGGAGGAACCCTATTCCGTGGCATTGCCGTTCATCCGGATACTTGTAACAAAATGCTTCCCCGCTTGGATTATCTGTCGCCCCAGCTACTTTAAGCATAACCGAAGCCCCCCCAGTGAGGAATGGGGTAATAAAAACGAAGAATATATCGTATATGAATATAGCCCCTAACAATATCGTGGCAATCTTGATAGAGTTTAGCTTCAGTAAACATGCGCCATAGATGCATGCTGCTGCTCCAAATGCATTCAAAGTAAGCCAAAAGAAAGGGTTTTGCTGAGGCTGATAGTGAGTCATTCCATACCATATCCATATTATTGCCCAACCAAAGGCAAATAGGTGGCAAGTTATGGTAAAGCCATCCAGACCACACGTGACAGGTTTTTTGAGTTCTTCGACCCACACCTCCCCGAGCTTTGGTATCAATGCACCAATTAGAGGTTTGAAAATCAGTTTGGAAACTGTCCCTGCACAGCCAAGGCCATATACCACGAAAAAAAACTTGTATATTCTGAAAAAAAATAGCAAGATCAGGGTCCCACTCGCCATCACAACGAAGACTTGTTTTAAATGCCATGTTAGAGAATAATAAGTTGAGGTAAAACTGCGGAGTTGCAATCCACAAGAGAATAGCGAATGACTTACTCAAAACATGCCAGATATTCATTTCCATTGACTTTATGCCTTCTGATTCTCTTGGTGGTATTACWGTCTCGGATTCAGTCTGTGGTATCGTAGTCTCAGATTCCATYCGTGTCATTGTTGTCCTTGCGGTATTCTCTCGTGGTGAATTCTTCTTTTTTTGTTTCCGCGGAGGGGGTGGTATGGAATGCAATGACCACACTTCGTCCTTTTTTTTCTTTCCAGTTTTCTTCTTCTTCGCCTGTTCATTCCTCTTCTTCTTAGTATTCACCATTTGGAAAACTACTTCGTCAGTTTCTGCTTCTTGGATATTATTTTCTCGACATTCATTTGAGGTGTCCTTGTTCTTSTTCTTCTTCTTTTTTCCCTTTTCAATGTCGTTGTCGGCTTCCCCACGAAGCTGATCAGGACTTCGTCGTCTGCGACCATGACGGTTACGATTTYGATCGCTATCATCGTCACGATTCCTGGGTTCATTCCTTACTTCGCTTGCTTTATAGGCCGCTAGATTGGCTCCGAATCTCCTGTATTCTCCCGCTGCGTACCACGCCCCTGCTCCCATCACCAGTGTTCCCCATAACCACATGAATATGTAAGTGATATTGAAGTCAGATTTGCTGTAAAGAGATTCGATCGTTACCTYGGTTTCAACGGAAAGCAAATCCGACTGAAATATTTGTTCAGATTGCCGGATAGTTAACCAAACGGCAAGGATATCATCTGTATCCATGTCCTTTGCGTCATCTGCCGAGGGCATCGTCATAGGTAGATCCCATGCACAACAAACAGGGTACTGTGTTGAGTTTTCTAGATGGGATGTCACCAAGCAGAGTTGCGACTCACAGGGGTCCAATGCCGTGTCGGTAAGATTGCATACCCCAATTGATTCAATGTTAATCTCAACATCATTACCACCATCGTTTTCTGCTTCTGCGACGATAGTAGATAACGAGTTTTGATTCATAACGGTCATAATCCCCATTGCCTCTGTTGTTGTTGATGTTGTCATCCCCATTATAGGATCAAGCAGCATCGAGTCATAGGCTGGTGGATCTAGCGGAAGATTTTCCATGAAAATATTTCCGTTGCCGCATTCATAATCGAATTGGGATCGAGGGAAGACAACACGCTCGTTTGCTATGTCCCACTGATACCTTGCACCCAATCGATCATAAATCATAATTGCCTTCGCACCGTAAAACTTTTTCGCTGCGTATGCTTTTCTTTCAAAGGAGCACTCGCCACGTGGTACCAGCATCACGGTATTATTGTTCTCTCCAGGCATTTCATATGGTGGTAACTTCAAGATCTTTAACTCGCCCTCTTCGGTCGCGTCAATGATTACATTGAAATGCTCACAAAGAAATGGATCATAGTCAGGGGATAAAACGAGGTTTCCGTCGAGAGAATRCTTGCGACTTCCAAACTGGGCTCTTCTAGCAAGAAGCTCAATAAAACCTTCGGTATCATCACTCGTGGTCGCTACGGACTTAGATTGAGAGAGCGCAGCTGGTTTCATGCGAACCACCACATCAGGCARCATAGCTAGAATAGGGCAGGTGCCCGACAACCCTAATAGGATTTTTATGAATCCAAAACAGCGGGCACTCATGGGTATTMAAGAACTCGCAACAATAGGAATCTAATGTTTGGGTTGGTATGATTTCGTATCGTCCTTTCTATTTCTCCCTGTCGCCTTTTTGAAACCAACCGAGGAAAGCATTSCCTGGAAGAAAGAAAAATTGAAGAGGACTTCGAATAGAGTTATTACGAATATTTCGCACGGATACCATTCAGTACGGTACCGTAAACAGTACGAGTACTACTAGCACTCGTAATCCAGAACTAGGTGGGAAGGAGGAACAGGAACCTCCAGCTAACGAACGTTAAAAGAAACGCACAAGTCTTAACGTACCGTACTTTCGAGTAAAGTACGTACGATACTTCGGCGAAGCAAACTCGTACGACACTCGTAGATTTTATATTTATGGATTACTCTTACTGTATTACACCGAGGAATAGCGAACCATAATTATGTAAGCATTGAAAATATGGCACTTAGTACTGTTTCACTTTGGAGCAGTAGTAGCATGTCCTGAACGGTACTCGTACCGGTAAGTCATCGAAGACCGTTTGCATACGGTACCGTACAGTAATCGATGATGAGCAAGATTTTACTGTACAGTACCAAGTACTTGACTACGGTAACCGTAAGTWACGGTTAGAACATTTTTTGATAATGAATTTAATCGGGCAATAAATCTCAATCTTACGGTGCTGTATCCAGGGGTCATTATAGGAGTGCGCGCAACGCGACGAAAACTCATTCTCCGTCCTCGGCAGGATTTTTTTTTCACTTTTTCCGGTCTCCGCCCAAATCATGCATTTTTGGAATTTTTTTTGGGAGTTTCCATGATTTTTACCTCTGTAGACTGCTGTGGAAATCCTACACAAAATAAGACAAAAATACCAAAAAGAGTTTTAAACAATTACTTTGTACAGTATAAAACACCTTTTCTGTTCATTCATTTCTCTCCTTGTAATATCCAACCAAGAAAATATAAAACACTCCAAACCAGAATATAAACTATCACCCAAACCATCATAGTATTTACCAACATAAAATAGTCATATCATCAGCACGATGGATGATGATGATTCTTTTTCTTCTGATGGTTGACAATTGTTCATATTATGGCCATACTAGTACTAGTGATGCAGACCTATCTGACAACAGTGGTGGTGACCTGCACCCTCACAGTAGGAGCCCCTCCCAAGATGATGACAGCAGTGGTGTTTTCAGTGGGTGGTGACGATACTACTAGTACTAGCAACAGTTCTCTCCAAACAACTCTTTCTGATGATGCCCCTTAGTACTTCCTCCGTCCAGAAATGATTGTCCCCTAACAGACTTGCGACTGGAATAAGCTCAATATTTGGGCAATTTAGATGGTTCTTTTTTTATTAGATTTGTCTTATTTAAGGCTACTTGAATGTGCAATGCGATTTATTGTCAC
>CAACVS010000385.1:256656-270500 GCA_900660405.1 Pseudo-nitzschia multistriata
GATCTTCCTCAAGGTTGTAAGCATGCACATGGTCTCTCTAACAAGGGAGTAGTAGTTGATGGAGCCACAAGTCCTCCCTCCTCTCTCTTGAGCCACTGCTTCTGGAGCTGGAGCTATGATTTCTTTTTTATGAGCCATAGGATGAGGGACRCTTATCACATACTGGATTTTGGAGGGCATCCCCCCCACTCTTCACCAAGGTCTTTCCTCTCAAGAAGATGATGCTGGTGCTCTTTTCCCCTCTTAGCAAGCTTGTGCATCCTCCACAACAGGAGAAGAATCTGGATGCTTGTGTTACTATTAACTAGAGGGTTGCACACGCCTGCCTACAGCCCCCCCCCCCCTCCTAGTATCATGTTCTGCACACTCCTCTTTTTCTTTGGTGATGTGTTGTTGGTTGAAAGTGTTCTGCCTCCATGTTGAGTGGTGTGTTCTGTTCCTGTTGAGGAGAAGAAGCAACAAAGAGGATATGCTTTTTCGTAACAAGAAGAAGGAACAAGATCAAAATTCTCCAGCAGTTTGGTGCCACCAAGAAGTGACTCCTGTCTTTAGTAATGCACGCCTGCTCACAAGACTGAATCTGTTCAGACAACAAGGAGGATTCCATTAAAAAATATCTCTTACACGCACAGACAATTCTGGTTGCTGTAAGCTCACTGCAACTAAAATCTGTGTATTTGACATTGCATACAYAAAAATAACCGGCCAGCCAAAAAAGACATATTTCAAGGTTACCGGGAATGACCCATTGCATTATGGTTTGATGTTCGATACTATGAATAGTATGACGATTGAGTATCATAATAAATCATAGTACTCTAACCTGTCCGCTCAATCAATCAGAAATCAGAAGGCACCACAAGCACGCACGGACACCACACCATACAAAACGATAGGATAATACAGTAGTGCCCTACAGTACTGTACGGTGCGGTAATCGTACTTCAGAACAAAAATCAATCCGGGAAGTTCGTACTACCGTACGGTACTACGTACGGCACTCACTGATAGCACACAGTAGTAGCACCGGTAACGTTACGAGCTCATTTCCATTGAAATTGAAATATTGACAATCAACTCATCCGACGGTAGAAGAGAAGAGTACGAGTCCCGATCACAGTAACCTAGGTCACTTGTCATCAAACCTTCCTTACCCACAATGTCGTTTCAATTTTTCTCGCGAGGAACGGGGCTCTTTTCGAAAATTTCACGTTCCAATCCCTTCACAAATAACACCTTCCGACGGCAAAACGAACTTCCGCATTTGTCAGCTTCGAACGTTTTGACGGTGACGAGGAGTTTTGCTTCGAAGAAGGTACGGTTGTKTGGAATTTTTTGACTACATTGATGGCAATGGCATGCAAAAATAAGGAATATTGGCGGACAGAACAAGTTGAATTCATTTTGCCTGTTCGCGGTTTATTTCTCTTTTCTACGCGTACCTGATCGTTTCGTTTTCTTCTTCGTCAACCAGCATAAAAATGTACTTAGAAAAGCTAAGGGGTGAGAATACYKTGAATTGCCGTTGTACTTCACTCTGATTTCTTGGCCTGTGGCAAGGGTTGGAAGGATTTCCCCGTGYGTACGATTTCTCATTCATCTTGRCCAATCGCTTGTTTTACATCTTGTCCATCATTCCAGGTTTCGAGGTCGGTCGAAAAATTGCTTTAGTGTCGCAATTCGTCGCTTACAGAAATCTTGGCAGTATGGTTACCGTGACCGTCGCGTGAAACGCCGAGAATGGTCAAAGTTTTGGATTCAACGAATAAATGCAGGAGTTCGGCAGTATTCTTGGAGGTATTCTCAATTTATGGGCTGTTACAAGCAATCTGGAATCAAATTAGATCGCAAGGTAAATTATGATTATTTCCGTGTCTGCTTGTTTTTGATTATGTTTGCTGACCATTGATGTATGGCCAAAGACGGATAGATTGATTAGTCGTTTTGAATACATTTCTTGGGTTGCCTTCATTGACAATTTCTTACTTCTGCATAACTTTTGCTTTCTCTAGATACTGGCAGAACTTGCTGCAAACGAGCCTTTTGCCTTCCGATCAGTTGTTCAGGTAGTTGAACACACAACTAGAAAAGCAAAGCTTTGAGCAATCAAGCAACACAGAAGGCACGAGAACAGGGAGAAACGTTGATTTGTGAGGTGTGATGGGGGAAAGATATTTTTCCAACTCCAACTGTGACAATCATAGTCTTTATTGACTAATACAGGGATATTTGGCCAAAAATTAGCAGTCAGTAAAGCAATATTTTGTCACATATCAATRAGTTTGTCAAAGCATGTTTTTATGATCTTGGAGTTTTGACAGATGGTACTAGTGTTCTCATGTCAATGCTGTTTTGAACAACTAATACTAATATTACTAGCAGAATGAAACTAAAATTGCACTATCAMTATTGTCTCCAAACAACTTGATCTACGAGTCAAAGAGTGTTTTCAGAGGAGCAAAGGATAGACAAAGGAAAGGAAAAATATACTAGTACAACAACACACAAGAATCTGAGGTCTTTAGCACTATTACTACTGCTAGTACTGGTACTACTAATATTATTCAAATACTTCTACTTTATTCTTGTTGCTTAAAATTGGAAAATTTAGTAAAAGCCGCATCCCTAAATTTTAGCATAAACCTTGTTGCAATAACAGTACTAAAAATTGCTCTACTGACAGAATAACTTCCATGTTTGTAATCTATGCAAAATTTTGATAGAAAGAAAGGTAAGCAAAAAAAAGTGCCAAGCCAGCTAGTACTACTACTACTACTACTACTACTACTACTACTACTAGTACTACTACTACTACTACTACTACTACTACTACTACTAGTAGTGCAACAAGAAGGAAAGGCAGTAGGGTCTAGTAGACTAAGTTTAGTAGCTGAACATCCTCGTCCCCAGTGTCATGTTTAGAGGGTAAAAGGTTTTGCTCCTGTGTCTGCCAATGACATATCAGGGACAATAATTTGATTATTCTTTTCATTGCATTTTTATGATTCAAGCCAATATTGCCTGTGATGGAGTTTGCAAATGTTGAGTGTATCTTCAGTCAATTTCAGGTTCCAAAGCAGGGTAGTAGGCTCTTGTGTGGGAATGATAGCAGATTCTCTTGCTTGATTGTTATTTTTCGCATAGTGAAGGAAGTTCACTTGTTATTTTACGCGTAGTACAGTAAAATTGTACACATCATTCGAATTGCATTAGAATCRACAAATTCGGAAGAGAGGTGTTCAGATTTATGAGTAAGCACTTGTACCGGCATGGAAACGGCAACAAAAACATGGCGTGCCATCGGTGTAAAACAGAAAGCAAGTTCGTTGGCGGTTTAGCCTTTTTATGATGAATAAATGAATCTGTTTCTCTAAGAAAATGGACATCATCACGGTTGGAAAATGTGAAGAGTGATTGTGACACCAAATTGTGAAGACCGATTTTGAGACGTTTCTCGTCAGTTTCGTTGGGTCGGCTTTTGCTGTAATCGCTAATGTTTGGGTAGCATCTCTTGAAGTCTCAAAGAACGATACACATTGAAGGTATCGTGTTGGATTTACAAAAAAAAAAATCAACAACACGGCTATGATCGTTGTCGTCCTGGGTCTCGCTATTTTCGTACCATCATCACTTGAACTATGGCAAGAAACCAAATGTACAACGCCTTGCTTATTCTATTCAATCTAATTTTCTGTTATGGTTACGAGCTCCACGGATCTTGGATTCCTCTTGCGCCCTCASTAGGAGCCAGTTCTCGAAGAATTGAACTTGGCGAGAATGGTCGACGGATGGCAGTAGGAACATTTGATAAGTCGATCATTATTTACGACCTTGTGGTGAGACCGTCTGATAGTAATGTCGAGGCATTGGTATGGGAGTTTGCTGGCCAATTGAATGGTGTCGACGGGGTCAATTTTTCCCTTTCGTCCGACGGTCGATTCTTAGCTAGCCGCCATGCATCGTCAGCAAAACAGGTTCAAGTCTGGGAAATCCTAAGCAACAGAAGTCATACCGCTTCTGTTGCAATGAACGAGAAAAGCGCTGACTTTGTATTTCTGAATGTCGGTACATTCTGGTGCGTTGCTGACGGCCAATCCGTGAAGCTGTTTAAAGCTAAATCAAAGCTAGTCCTCGCAATGAGTTGTGAAACGTGGCTATCGAATCGTGGTAAAGTACAAGTATTTGTGCGTGACTTTTCCTCCCTAAACATTCATGATTCGGAATGGAACGAATTTATGACACATCTGAAGGGTAGGAACGCCGATGATCGGTTTGGTTCTGCTTTAAGTATCGCTGATGGCTACCTCGAATATGACTTTCAATTAGCCATTGGCTGTCCAGGATACAACAGAAATCAGGGCCTCGTCCTTGTTTATGGCGTTTCGCTTGCAACATCAACCGGTTGGAAACAAATTGGGAATGATTTGACGGGATCAAACGAAGGAGAAAGGTTCGGCTCTAGTCTTGACATGAGTGCTAACACGCAACCCTATCTACTGATTGGATCCCCTGGCTGGAAAGTAACGAAAGATGTGGAAGGGACATCTGCAGATGATGATGTAATCAGTGAACAAGAATCATTTGAAAGTCTTGGATGTGGTATCGTGCGTCTTTTTCATTGGCGGAAATCAGGTTCTTCTATACGTTCTACCCGTCGCTGGGTTTTAGTCKGAGATCCTATGACTGGACGAAACAAAGCGGATCGATTCGGAACTCATGTGGCGATATCTCRTACAGGTGAACGAATCGCTATTGCAACTTCACGGATGAAAACCACCAGCAACGATGARTGTGGTGGTGTACCGCAAGCAGGTTATATTGGAGTTTACGAACGTCAATCGTGGAATTCTTGGGGGCAACCTGTCAATAGCAYCATACCGATAAGAGAAGTCCATAGCGACGATATGCTCCCAATTTTTGCATTAAACGAYCATGGTTCCATGGTGGCGACAGTGATCTCAAAGAATTCCATTAAAGTATTCCTCGATGGTTCACCATTTTGTGGTTTCCCTGTTTCAGAAACATTGGGTTCTGCAGATAGCGGGGCAATAGACCCAGAGGTTTCCGATTTGAATATTTGGCTGGGTCGCCAGATATGCAGGGAGAATGATTCCTTGGTTGTAAATGAGAGTGCTTGCTCGGAACAACAGGTTTTTAGAGGGAAYTATAAAAGTTGTTCATGGAGAGATATACCTATTTTTCATTTTCCGGCACAGGTTCAATTGAGCAMGAGTCCCTCACCACTTTCGGSGATCGCACCATCTCTAAGTCCATCATTCAATCCAGATGTCATATCTTCAGAAGCTCCTTCTTTGCAGCAAAATAGATCCATCTCTTCCGTTTCACCTTCGACTGCTTCAACTTTTGCGTCAGCCAAGCCATCATCACGAAATTCTATCAAGTCTTCAAGTCATCCTTCAAGGTTGAATATTCGTAATGATGGCGATGGATCGTCAGTCTTGCCATCTGCGCTTCCCACGGGAAAGACGCAAGGAAAACCTCATGAAATACCAACAGGCCTCCCGTTCTCATACCACCCAACCAGAGAGATTTCCGWATCTCCCACGGATATATCAACAAATGAGAGGCACGACGAATCACCTGTTGTTGTCGTGTGCCATTGCAATATCTTTAATACATGTTTTGATCGAACAATATCAGAGGACAGCCCTAAATTACGGATTTGTGTTTCAGTCGCATCAATCATGGATGCGAAGGTTGTATCCTTGAACAGTGCCAAACTACGACAGGAAGACTTTTCGATTTCGGTAGTCGATGGTGCTGAAGCTATAAATGAAGATGGTGCAACAAAAATGAATTGTAGTGCCATGAGCAAATGTTATATGGAAACTCCTGTCAGTTCAGTCTTTTTCGGAACAAACCGTCCCTCCTCAGTTGTCGTTGAAGGGAACGTTTCAGTAGAAGAATCGCATCCGGTAAGCCGAAACGCATTGATAAATAGGGTGTCRTTCTCGATTACGATTGCTTTAAACCAGATCAATAMAACGCCAACAAGTTCACCGAAAGAAACGGACGAAAAAGACAATGGAATGGAACACACATTAATCGGGGGAGCGACTGCATCGTTTGTCCTACTATTGATTGTTCTWGTCTTCTGTGGTTGGTTTTGCAAGAAATACTCTTGTAGGCAAAAAAATCATYCAAACTCAGTGAATGAAGCATTATTCGATATTTGATGTCTTCTCCTTCTCCAACCAGAGGTATCGTAAGGTACTCATAAAGCATCGCTTGTAAGTAGTCTGCCCCTATTCAAATCTAATGTTTAGCGTAAAAAGAAAATCACTTTCAGAAAGACATCTAGATCCTTCTTGTTGTATTCAGACCCTTTTGTTGTTGAATGACAGTGGTGCTTCTATATTGGTATAACCGGCCTTGGCCATTGCTGTCGCGGATGCAAGAGTTCTGTAATCAAGGAAAGAAAGTATTATTCGGTTTGATTGCTCTTGAAAGAGAATTTAAAATGCCATGGTGCTTGCTTTGGGGCAGTATGCTAAATGACGTTCTTTCCATACTTTTACATTCCTCARCAACGTAGGCAAAGGCATTAGAATGGCATCATCGGCCTTCGCGTAGTTTTGGTTTAAATTTTCAGGTTTCGTCTCGAGATAATCCCACACCGAATAGGTGCGTTGGCGAATTGCTGCCATCGATTCTCGTTCGCGTTCTGTATCGCACAACATGTTTCCGAAACGGCAGCTGTAAATGTGGAACGATAGGTCCAATAGGTATTGCGTGTTGAATTCAAAAGCACTCGGGTAGAGTTCCACCAATTGATAGACACAATCCAGAAATTGCAAAAATACCGGAGAAATTTGAGAAACGTCGTTGGATTGAGCATTCTTGGTGTCGCTGCGGCCTTCGCCGTGTGCGGATCGCAGATGGAACGGATGGCCAAAGCTCATAAAGTCCTTCTCTACCAACACACTAAAACCGTGGCGTGTTCGATAGTAAGAGTCCAGAAGGAGCTGGGACAGGCAGACTGTCTGAGACGTTCTGTCCCATCCGTGGCTACAATGGACTAGAATCGGGAGTCTCCAGACGTGAACCCAGTAGGCGGTTTCCCAGGAGGCAGCGAGAATCGTCCGAATATGAGAAAGCCATTTCGTGTCTTCGATCAAAGAATTCCAGTGAACATCGGCCGTGGATATACTGTTGCACACGGTGCATAATTTCTCATAGCTATCCCGCACAGCATGAATGTTTTGAATGTTGGTGAATTTCAGGGTCGTGTTGGAATAATTGGATGTATTTTCGTACCCATACCCTACAAAAAGAAMGCRACGCAAGGGAAAGGGTGGAACCGCACACACGGAAGAAATCCAGTTAGATAGATTCATTCGCGRTGAGGCATCGAAGGAAAATTTCGGTGTGCTCCCAAAGACAACAGCAATCAATACAGACAAAAAGGGCACGGTGGGTTGTCCAYTCGGCGGCTCCTGACGATCTTTTCTTACCCGCGGTCCTGTTGCCCATGGCGGCTGCCCGCGGTCTCAGATCCAAAATCTTGAGCCCGCAGCCSGGTTCTGGTAGCCAATCGTCGCCCTTTCCTCCGCTGCTGGCGGTATAATCACCGGTCAGTTGCTCCAAAACACCGCGTGGGTAGATCGGGGGAGGTTCCGCCATGGCGTCTGGAAACAAAAACGAGGTGCGGCACGGCACGGTGCGAAGCAACAGAGGGGTTAGAACACCGTTTTATCAAGCGCAAGCGATGGCTTGCGCGGCAAGGCATGTTCTTCCGAGCGAACGAGCGAGCCAGCGAGCGGGCAGACGAGTCGACGAGAACTTACTGGCTCCCCGTGCCGATTCGATAATGTGCCGGACGTAGAGTTCGTCGGCGGGGGATCGATTTCCCTGCAGGCCGACCTTTGGCTGCGAGGATCTCCAGATGGAGGCACCGCCGACGCCGCACCACGACATGCTGGGCAGCCGCTGGGCCTTCCGAAAGGCGGCGCACTGGCGGATGACCCTCAGGGCTTCCGGCTTGGTTTCGTCGAGGGATGCCGGTCCGACCAGAACGGAAGGATAGGACTGGCTGAGCTGGTAGTTTGCGTTCGCCGCGGCCCAGAGTGCCCAYGGGGGCTGGGTAATGGCCGTCTTCTTGAGCAGCCGGGGGAATTCCGTCATGGGGTCGAAGCGCTTGGGCGTGGGGGGGAGGGTGACGCCCTGGTGGCCGGACGCCTCGTCCACCTTGATGCTGTCCTGCACGGCCTGGCGCTTYGACTCAAAGGCGAACAGATACCCGAGGTTGCGGCGGCCCGGAAAGGCATAGGTGTTGAGGGATTCAAAGGCCCGGCTCGTGTCGACGTAGCTGGAGGTGGAAAACTGGATTTTCCGCCCGCAGTCCTTTCCGTGGACGATGAGGCCCATGTAGCTCGACCCGGAGGCCTGGTAGACGGTTTTTTCCACCCGGTCCATGGAGGCCAGCGGCATCTCGAGGATGTTGACGGAGGCGATGCGCGGGGTGGCGGCCTTCCAGCAGTTCGGGTCCCATCCCCGGGGAGCTTCCATCGGCCGGACGGAGGGGCTGTCYCTGTCGGCCGTCGAGAAGAGAATGAGCCGGTAGTAGGTCATGACGCCGCACCACATGGGCACGGGCCCGCCCTGCGACGCCTGCTGCTGCTGGGTCGCGACGTAGGACAGCCCGGAGGTGTCGCTCACGTGGAGAAGGTTGGTGAGGAACATGATCAGCTGTTCTCCCTTGAGCAGGGGGCCCACGTGTTTTTTCAGCAGGCCTATCTTTTGTTCCTTGTCGAGCTGGGGGTGTCCCTGCGGGTTCGATCCGGGCCCCGCCCCCGCCTGGGGGCCGCCCGGACCCGAAACAACGCCGTGGCCGGTCCCCATCGCCGGCGAAACCATTGGCGGCTGGCCTCCCTGGCCGGCCATCGTTCCCGKGGCCCCCATGACGCTGACGGCCTGGACGGGTGCCGCGGCCGCGGCGACGTGGGCCATTCCCCGCTGGGCCATGGAGGCGAGGTTGGAGGCGAACATGCTGGTCGTTTTCGAAAAGGTGTCCATGCCCGAGGCGGCGGCCTCTCCGGCCGAACCCATGCGGTGCATTTTGTTGTGGAGGACCCCCCCCATCCCGTGGCTCCCCTGCTGGAAGAGGTTCGACATGGTGCTGCCCATGCTCGGCGAGGGGGTGGCCGGAGGCACCGCGGCCTTTGTGCTTCCGGGTTCGGTCAGGGGGATCTTCGTGGTGTTGCCGAGGGACAGGGCCGAGAGGGGGTGGTCCTGTTCCAGCTCCCGGAAGACCTTCTGGGCCATCGAGGGCGATTTTGCGGGGGGCGGCGAGGCCGCTGCCCGGAGGGGATCGTCGACCTCGGTCGCGCCCACGCCGCTCGCACCGGCCCCGGTGCTGGCAATGCCGTTGGCCTCGCTCCCGCGAAAGTCATCCTCGTCGTCTTCGTCGTCGATCGAGAAGTTTCCTCCGACGTCGCCKATGGCCGCACCGACATCGGCGCTTGCTGCCACCGGTGCCGGCGCCGCGGATGACGGTGTCGAAGCAGGGGCCCCGCCGTCGCTGGCGGGAGCTGGCTCCGAACCGCCGGCCTCGGCCTCGGCTGCTTCGAGGGGCAGGTCCTGCATGAGCATTTCCGCCTCCTTCATCAGATCGTTGATCGCTTGGTCCGCGAGATCGAGATTGACGTCCTCGACGGACTTGACGGAGGACTCGCTCATTCTCGAACGCAACAGTCGGGTCCACGGGGACAAAGGGTACGAGCAGAAGCTGAGCGGTGTAGTGGTGTGGTATGCGGTGTGGTATGCGGTGTGGTATGTGGTGTGGTAGGTGGAGGGGTATGTCTGCTGATAGGTGCAACAAACGCAACGCCAATGGGAATGGTTCCTAGAATAGCAAGGCTGTACGTACTCGATGCAGAAGCCGAGCTTGTTTTCTATCGGTGTGGTGGTATTGGGTCGTGGATTCTGGAGCCGAGCAGAGTGGATTGAGGTTGCTTTGCCAGTCTTTTTCTGGAGGTTTCTTTCGTGCTTTTGTCGTTTTCGTTGCGTCGGACCTTTTGTCATCATGGTCCACAGTAGTACCCGTACCGGGACATRCCAGTAGTACAGTACTCGTACTTACGGCATGGTACGATAAGATCCATACTCGTAGTACCGTTTCCGGGCATCACGTGGACTTTCTGTAACATCGGAAAGTACAGTACGTACGGTACATCGTACAGTAGCCCAGCAATGCCTACCGTACGGTACAGATACCGTAAATCGAACGAAATAATCCTGACGGTCCCGTACAAACGATACGTACGAAGTACTTGTAGGTAAGTAAGGGCACGTATTCGACCGTTGGTAATGTACCRGGTGCTATTCGTGCCGTTGGAAACGTGCCGCACAAGAAGAGAAGAGAGAAAGCGCATTAGGTTGAATTSGATTCTAGAGTATGTATGATATCTACAATACATAATACAACATCCAGAGCGGTCGAGGAAGTCGAATTCTCATGCTTGATATTATATTGATATTATATTCATCCTCATTTCTGTATGCGACATACAGCAGAAAATCGCTAATAAAATTCCTTGATAGAGGGATATCCCACTTGGGGCTTAATCGGCATATGTTTTCTCAATCGACAATCGCCTTCTTCACATCGCAAATTGTTCCCTCCCAGTGCCGGTCGTTCACATTTTGCCGTGGAACCATCGCACGAGGCATCACGGTGCGATACTGCTTCCAATGCACACCGTGCTTCCTTTCGATCGAACGACAMACGCGTGAGAGAATCCACTTCTCGAGAACTACCGGTGCAACTRCCATTACCGGTGTCTCGYGTTGCGTTCAACACTACACTACCCACCAAACCTTGTTTGTTTGTTAGCTCACTCCTCACCCAACAACAACTAGCTGCGACTACTATTGCTTCATTGGTTTGCACTGTCGACAGAAATACGAGAAGGATCGAAACGAAAAACGAAAACAAATACGACAAACCCGGGTCTCATTGCATCGAGACGCATCGCATCGCAACGCATCGCATCGCAACGCATTGGATTGCATCTCTCTAGAAATTGTTTATTGTAGACGATTTGTGCCACCGCAGCTGTTGTTCGTGACGCAACAATCCAAACCGAACAAAAGATGACAAAGAAAAAAGAAGAAAAGAAGGTTTCGCTCCTCCAGACGACGAGGACCAAGAATGCCGGCACCGGCAAGTTCACCCTCCCGTTCTTCCACTCCGGCAAGCCCCAGTCCCCGGTGAAAAAGATCAAGGTCCCGAAGAACTTTCTCGTCGAAGACGGGACGAAAATATCGGACGTGACGGACCCCTACGGAGACACCCGGGACGCGAACCAGGCCGCCGGCAAGGCGAAGGCAACCCCCGCGGCTGCCGTCGCCGTTGCCGCCGTWGCCTCGCACAAGGTCCAGCCGGCACCCTGCAACGGACCGAACGCCCAGAAAACGAACCCCGCCGAGGCCGGGTCYACCGAGTCGAGCATTCCCGGAATGTCCCTGAACGCCGGACAAAACTCGGTGGATTTTTCCGTGACCAAGGCCTTTGCGAACGGCGACGCCGGACCAAAGCCGGCGTCGGGATTTCTCTCCCTCTGGCCCATCTCCACCGAGCCCCCGCCCGCGGCGTGCACAGCGATGCCCGAGCCACGCCGTTCGGACAAGGTCACCAACCCCGTCAAAAACTTTTCTCCCCGGTCCCCCCGGTCGCCAAAGGCACCCATCCGGAAGATGGCCCAGTCACCCAAAAAGGCGCCGCGATCGCCGAAATCCCCGCGAAGGACCGCCCTCGCGGCGTCCAAGRTGAAGACGGTGGACATCAACAAGGGGCTCAAGTTCTCCTCCCCCGCTCCCATGACCATGAGCCGCTGCCAGCCGCAGATGACACAGGAAAAGGCGGCCCCGGCCTCCAAGGACTACGACAAGCTCCAGGCGSAGTGGCTGAAGGAAACCGAGGAGAAAAAGGCGGCCGAGGCACGCCGCATCCTCGAGGCCCAGTTCGAGGACTTTAACAACGAAAACAACCACCTCGTCGGAAACAAAAAGTCGCTCGTCAAGAAAATCCTGGGAAAAGTCCTGCCAAAGTCTTCCGCCACCAAAAAGGTCTCGGCCATCGAGGCGGCCATGGCCGCGGCCGCCGCCGCCGTCGATGCGGCGGCCTTCAAGAACACCGGAGGGAACGGCCACCCCAGCGAGGAGGAAGCCAGGGCGCTCGCCCAGCAGGCCCTCCTGGCGTCCAAGCAAAAGAACGCCAAGGACGCCGCCGATCAAGAGCCCCGCCTGCCCGGAGCCGTCTTCCACACCTATGCGGTCACCGATGCCGATCGAATGGCTTCCGACAACAATGTTGGAAGCCACGTCTTCTCCGACTTTCCCATCAGCGAGGTGACGGTCCGCAGGGGAGATTCCATCTCCGACCTGGACGCCTCCGTGAAAAACCCGAGAAAGTTCCCCGTGGCAGAAATCATGATGAACAACGACACGCACCGCAAGCATGACGACGGGTCGGTCTCGACCCTAGGGGTCCCCCGGGTCTTTGGACAGCTGGTGGACCACCTGCTGTCCGATCCCCGCCGGGGACACCAGCACCCGGTCACCGGTCCCGTCACCTCCGAACTGGAGGGGAGCGACTTTGGTGGCTCGGCGCCTCCTCCCGACATGGTGACCTCCCACGACGCCAAGGCCCTGATCGACCAGCTCGACTCCGGAACCCTGCTCGGAGACGCCACGGCGGGAACCATCGACAACGAGGTCTACGGGTGCAACATAGGCAACATCTGCTTTCTGCCCGACGAGCAGCCGGTCGTCCTCACCCGGGAAACCCAGAGGTCCGATTCCCGCGTCGAAACAGAGTACACCGAATACAGCGGCAGCTACGAATCGAGCTTCGAAACCGGCCAATCGAACGARGAACCGGAGCCCTCTTCCCTCAACGAGGCCATCGACAACGCCATCCGGAACCACGGGAAACGGATCTCGACGACCCGGACGTCCGAACACGAAACGGATGGTGCGATGCCCTCGTCTGCCGTCGCCGAGAGCCGGCAGAGCACAAGCCCCCTGGCGAGCCCGCACAAGAGCCCGACCCGAGAGGCTCCCGTGGCGGATCACTCGCCGGTGCAATTCGATTCCTTTATGAACCTCGCGGCCTCGATGCTCCAGATCGCCGATCCCAACAACAGCCAGAGCGACGGCCTTGCGTCGAGCGGCGACGACACCGAGAAGCACTCGCTGCGGAGTGAACGCGCAAACGCAAACGCAAACGCAAACGCAAACGCAAACGCAAACACACCGAAGATCCGGGGGGACAACCGGCGTTTCTTCGGATCTAGATCGGGCGACTCCGTCCCCTTTTCCGACGACCAGTTCGATCTCCTTCCCAGCGGACAGCCCGCCCCGGAACCAAACCACCCGCGGTCCCCGGTGCGGACGGCGGCCGCCTCGAAACAAGCCGAGCTCGAGCGCATCGAGCGGCAACAGGCGAGAAAGAAGCTTCTCATGGAACAGGGACGCTTCTTGCTCGAGAAAGACGATGAATACTGGGATACCCTGTCTACCATTGCGTCCACGGCCAAGGACGAGAAGAGCTCGGACAGCGACGAGTACATGGACGAGGTCGCTCCGCCGTCCGGACCGATCCCGGGCGAGATCACCACGTCCAGCAGCGACGTACAGGATCCCATTCCCATCGAYGCCGAGGCATCCTWTGCGTCYCTATCCCAGAGCCAGGCGCACTGGGATTCCGAGAAACAGATCCAGGCCAACCTCGACGAAATGATGAACGACGTCACGGACCTCATCGATGCCGAGCTGCTGGACAGGCTCCCCTCCAACTACAACCACAAGGCGTCCGGTCC
>CAACVS010000386.1:0-32149 GCA_900660405.1 Pseudo-nitzschia multistriata
CAGTACGTACGTATGCTTCCTTTCCAATACGTACGTATCCTTCTCAGTACGTACGTATCCATTGCACCTCCCCTCCCTCTTAATTGCAAGCACAAAAAGAAGCAGCAACAAGCAGCAATCAATAATCAGCAACCAGCAAGAACCACAAGCAGCAGCACCCTCTTCGACAGAAACACAACAAATCTGCACCCTCCGACGACAACAAAACAACAAATCTTCACCCTGCTCTGTTGCAAGCTTGAAACTGAAGATGAAGCCCCCACCGCGATATGATATACCCAAGTTGGATGCTGAAGAACTTCTTGATATGGTTGAGCATCATTGCGACATTCAGCCTTTACCTACCCATATGTCCTCCCACATGATTTGATGAATTTTGTTTGTCCATGTGGAGCATGGTTCACTCTGAATGAAGCTAAAGATGCCCGCAGTCATGTCCAAAACTGTGCTATTTTTGAACGCAACAAGGACGAGCCAGGGTTGAAAATACATTGAGGGTCATGAGATGTTCCAAGAACAGATGTTGGACGAAGCAGCATATGATGATCTGATTATAGTGCCAAAGGTTCTAACCTATCAGAGAAAAATGCACTTAATTTTGCACAAAGAAATTGGTAGTTATGCCTGTGTCTGTGGAAAGTGTTTCAAGTTGGTAGATTTACATCTCCATTACAGGAACCGACAATGTGAACATTTTAATGACATCTTTCCAAAATTGTATCCATGTTCGGGCATCAATGCAAACTCAAAACAGAGCAATGGCATGGTTCCTGATTTTTTGAAAGCTCAGAATTTTTTCTCTGCAGTTGCACAAGTGCCTTCCACAAGAAAGGTATCTATAGATGRCCTTGATGAGAGAGATCCCAATGAGAGGAGTCCTTTTCGCAAGACAGATGTTTTTGGTAATGGAAATATGCTACTCTTTATTCCAAAGAAAGAGATGCCACTCTGGTTCAAGGAAGCGATGACTGTCTGCATCAAGCTGCATGCTGGTATATGTAGGAACTGGGAAAAGATGACAAATATGATTGCTGAGAATGGGACAATGAGTCGCAAGTGGCAGGCAACTTTGATTCAATCGCGTCGGTATGAGGTTATTCTTGACTTTGATTTGAGTAAAATCTCCAAAACCAAGACATGGATTGACTTCAAAAAGTGGTCATGCCTGAATATGAAAGAGCTCCAAACATTATTGAATTATGTGAAAAAGATATCCAGAGAGGAGCTACAGTTGTGTGAGGAAGAGTGGGATCTAAGTACACCTAGTTTTATTTTCACGACATCAAGAGATGACCAGACTCCTCACTTAGATGTGTTGGATGCCAGGAAGCAAGTTCAGTTTGGAATGGTTCTTACACCTGCTGGAGTAGTTTCTACAAAGGTGTTCCAGCCAGAGCAAGAGGAGAAAGTTGGACTAAAAAAAGCACTCAAATTGCTGAAGAGAGGAACGAAAGAAATGGGTAATAAATTGGAATGGACTGAACCCTCTGATGATTTCATCAACAAGCTGTTGCAAATACCAGGCATGATTGAGGAGTTTGATGAAAAGTTGAAGGGTGGACTTGGTCAGTTGTTTCGTGTGATTCACAAAGATGATGGTCCTGAAAGATTATATACAATACCGTATGTGTAATATGAAATATGAAGCATCGATGCTCGTTCGTACGAAAGCCCGATTTCATCACTCCATGCTTTTTGTTAGCATTTTTATGGTGATATCCGACCATGGTTTGAACGATCATTGGTGGTGATTTCCGACCATGGTTCGAACGATCATTGGTGCTTCATTTGCTATTTGTTACATCGCACGCCACAACCAGCAATGAGTTGTATAAGCTGGCATCTCATTCCCGTAACTTTATTGTTTCTTATACAGTAGTTCAAAACCTTACTGGGGCTACGACTAAAAAGATGAGTATACCATGTTTCTTCAAAATCCAACCCCCCAGACCCCCCCCTTCCGCTGAAGCGAAAAAATTACAGTCAAAACTGTTTTTAGTCTTTTTTCTTTAATGTTTCAACTTCCATGATTGGTCACAAAACTTGAATAAAAACACCAAAACTCAAACTGAAATTTCAGGTTTTTTTTTCTAGCGATCGAAAACCCAAAACCCGATCAGTTCTCAAAACAACGAATAACTTGATGCGACTGGTGTATTGTTGTTGTATCACAGTGATTGTTGCTAAAGAAAAAGAAAAAAAAGAGCTCATTAAAAAAAATGTCTTTTATGATTTCGATTACAGGATTCTTAAAAGGTTTTCAAAGGTTCGTCAAAGCGCTCAAAGAGAGAAAAGAAAACATGGTGCAAGCAAGAAAGGACAAGGACGGGGATGTTGTGATGGATTACACTGATACGGATTCCGACGTTGTAATGGGTTACACTGAAACCGATTCCAACGTTGTGATGGGTTACACTGAAACCGATTCCGACGTTGTGATGGGTTACACTGATGCGGATTCCGACGTTGTAATTGGTTACACTGAAACCGATTCTGACGTTGTGATGGGTTACACTGAATGCAAGATCTGTGTGGAGATGGGAAAGGAGATGGTGACGATTGTGATTGTGATTCCAATTCCAATGGCGGAGATGGGAAAGGAGATGGTGATGATTGTGATTCTGATTGTGACTGTGATTCCGATGGCGGAGATGGGAAAGGAGACGGTGATGATCATGATTGTGATTGTGATTCCGATTCCGATGGCAGAGATGGGAAAGGAGACGGTGACGATTGTGATTGTGATTGTGATTCCGGTTCCAATGGCGGAGATGGGGAAGGAGACAGCAACAATTTCAGTATCATCCCAGATGATGAGACTGTTGAGGATGAAGCTTTGAACACTGTGGAGGAGGGGGAGGAAGAAGGGGAGGATCAAGTTGTCATCACTGCTGATGATGCAGAAGGAATCATCCTAGATGACGACACTGTTGAGGACAGAGCTGTGAAAACTGTGAGGGGGGAGGAAGGGGTCATCGCTGTTGGGATTGAGGTGGAAGTGTATGGATCCTTTTCTGCAAATGGAAAGAGGAGGTCAAGACGTCTTATGTTTTCATCATCTGCTGATGAAGTGCTTGGTTCTTACTGTGATTGTGCAAGTGGTGGTCAAAGGAGGTCTGCGCTTATTCGTGCTCGCGCTATGGGGTTGGGACCATTTGGGGGGGGGGAGGGGCATCATCTGCCATTTTGAATTTGTTCAAGTTTTTACTGACCATATCTGAGTCTTTTCTTGTAACAAATTGATTTGGTGGATCCCCCTGAATGGGGTGGGGAATTTTTCATGCTGTGGTGGGGACTTAGCAATAGGAGCTGGAGTTTGTTCAGGCAACTTTTTTGAGTGGTGATTGTTGGTCATTCACGTGTGGTAATCGTAAGTATGGCGGTCAGTCTTCGTTGGTGGTTGTCAGTCTTCGTTGGTGGTTAGTTGTCTTTGTTGGTGGTTGGTTGTGTTGGCACATTATTTCTTGAAGCAGTTGGTTAGTCTACGTTGGTGTTTTCAACTTTAGGATGTTGCACACGGGGTTTCAATGGTGGTCCAAATCATGTAGGTAGGAGGTACTTCTGTTGAAGTGCGTACGACTGCATTGTGCAGGTTTGGACTGTATCCATTGATTCCTTTTCCTCTTGCACAGAGGACATCTGCAAAAAGTACACATCAAGCCTGGTGAATGCATAGGAATGTACTGTTATGGCCTAGGGGCCGGTTCATTTCACCCTCCCTCTTCCTGCTGAGGAATCTTTTCTCATGTGCGAGCTAAGATTTCCATGGACAACAGCCTGGAATGATGGATTCACTGGGTGTGTACTGTACGTGTTTGTACGTCTTTTCTGTTGGTTGGACTACGGTTGGGTGCTATCAGTCATCGTTGGAGGTTTGGTGTGTCTTCGTTGGGGCTTCAACAATTATGTGCTAACAATTGGGTGCTTTTGGATCATGCTCAATCAAATTTTGTCTTGATCGAACTCCTCTGCTTTTTGCATTTTATGTAAATCAATGTTGTATAATAGAGATATAAAGTAGTTGATTTTTGTGTTTGGGTCAAAAGACGTTCAGGTTGTGGGATACTCAGCTGTTCCAGTCACTTATTCTATTTTCGTCCAATCCACTTTGATGGAAACTAGCTGCTCAGCTGGACCCATGCCCCAGTTCTTACGGACCATAAGAAGATTCCGGTCACGGTGATGTTGTTTCCGACATTTTTACAGGACAGCAACAACAACAACAACCCCAGGCCCCAGTAACAACACCTGGAGTATATGCTACATACCACTCAATTTAAAAGGAGATTCACCAGCATCTCCATGCAGTTCCAGTATTATTTATCGACCGGAAGATGATTCCGGTCATGATGTTGTTGTTTCCAACAAAACAACAACAATCCAAGATCCAACAGTACTATTGTATTTTATTGTATTGTATTGTATTGAGAAAATCTGAATGCTGTTGTGTACGTATTGTGTTGTAATCTATTACCGTTATTGGTTTGGACTATACAATTTTGCGCCCGAGATTGACCCGTTCTGCCAGGCTAGGGCCGCCAACTCCTCCATCGTTTCGCAATCCGTGGTCCGCCGCCTCCACTTCCGGAGTCACGACTATTTCCTGTTTCTGTGGTGTCCCGGCGGTGATTTTCGGCGCGGCGGCGGCGAGGGTCGCGGCCTTTTGGTTTTCCATGCTTCCCCATCGTGATTTCCCGGCCGCCGCCGCGGCGGCCACCCTGGCGTTGCGTAGGTCGTAAGCGGATGGCGCAGCGCTGGCGACCGTGGCCAGCCCGTCTGAGGCCCCAACTGCCTCGCTTCCCGAGAACAGCTGCTGGCCGAGGTTCACCCGGTCGGCGAGGGAGGGTCCTCCGACGCCCCCGTCGTTGCGCAGGCCGTGGTCCGCTTCCTCGATGACGGCGTTGCTGACGGCCGGAGCCGCCGGAGCGGCAGCGGGGGCCGCTGGTGGCTCGGGAGCAGCGGACGACAGGGCGGGCTTCTTGGAGGCTTCCTCCGTGGCTTTTTTCACTTCCGCGTCGCCCCATCGCGACTTGCCGGCCTTTCCGGCTGCCGCAACCTGCTCGTTCCGCCCCTCGAACAGGGTGTTTCCGGGGAGCTGGGTGGGTGGCGGAACCGACACCGATGCCCCGTTGGCCTTTGCCTCGGCCTTGACTTCCACGACGGCATCCTTCGAGCTTATCTGGACCTTTGCCACCTCCTTGTCTCCCCAGCGGGATTTCCCGGCCTTGGCCGCCGCGGCAACGTTTGCACTGCGGGTGTCGTACAGCTTGGTGGCCGCGGACGGGGCGGTCGTTTCCGCCGTTGTCGCGGGGGCGGCACCGGAACCCGCCGCTCCGAGCAGGAGCTTTATTTTCGCCTCGTACTTTTGCGCGGTGGCCAGTTCCGCCGCTTGCACCGCCTTGAGCTTTTGCTGCTGGGCCTTCACGATGTAATCCGCCATGAATTGCTGGTATTCGACCAGCTTGGCCATGAGCTGTTCCTTCGTCATGCTGCTCAGGTCCATGCCGGAAGAGGGCGGTGGACCGGTCGAAACGACCACCGCGCTTTCCTTTGGAATCGCTTCCTTCAGCTTTTTGACCTCGCCCTTGAGCGTCTGCAATCAAAACGATTTGGTTTCGAATCAATCAATCATTGGGTTGTTGAGCTCTTTGCGAATTAACGATAGTTTGCATCCATGCATTCATTGATCCATGCACTGCTTCGAACGCGACGCGATTTGCGACCAACGCTTTGCTCGCTGGCTGACCCCTCCTCGCTGCACCTGGCGTTCGCGCGGTTGCTTCGATGGGGTTTGCGCTGTTGTACACCGCGCCGGGGTTGGGTTGGGATGGGTTGCGTTGCGTTGCGTTACGTTACGTACCTGGATCTCCGCGTTCTTTGTTTTCTCGACGGCCGTGACCGCTCGGATCTTCTCCTCGTGCGCCTTGGCCATGTAATTCGTCAGGTCTTCGGGGGTCAAGTGAAGTGCGGCCGGGCCTCTGTAGGCACCGGTTGGGTTTGTTGTCTGCGTGAAGGAACGGACCTCCGGGGGAGCCGTTGCTGCCAAAAATGCCGCGAAGGCCGTGATTGTGAATCTCATGGTGCGTGTGTGTTTTGTGTTGTGTGTCGAACGGTATGTATGAATGTATGTATTTGTTTGGGATTGTAGTTTCGGTGAGGCGAGGACGTAGGAAAGCAAGTTTGCTGTTTCGGGGCTGGGTTGTTGGTTGCGCACGGGTATTGGAGCCAGAAAAGAGGGCTTCGGTGTGACGGAACGCGCTGCTTGTTTTCAACCGCCGGTGTTGTTCTGATTCGGTGCTAGAAATCTCGTCGTTTCGGGACGGATGTGTGAGTTGCTTGTAATCTGACTGTTTGTCGTTGTCTTAGACCTACAAACAAGGATCGCAATCTTGTTTTCGGTGCGTGTCTCTGGGATGCTTGGATTTCTTCTGTCTTTCTTATTTCCTAAGATGGGCAGGAGCGTGAATAACAGTGCGTATTACACGTAACAATCGACGATGGTGATGATTCGTCGAGCCTACGACCAACTTCAATGGTTTTTTTTTTACGGTTTCCCGTAGGAGATTGGTACCCGTAATGGTACACAGCTTCTCCATCAACTGCATTTTCTTTATTGACTCCGGTAGTTGCGGCCTTCGAACCCATCGGTGGAAAAGTTCTCCACCAATCATGATGGATTGTGGGGTGTGTGACAACTAGGGAGGTAACGTAAACCCGCAGACAACGTTTCTTCTCCGTTCGCTAAAAACTTGGGCAACCGAAATCCCGTCTGTTCTTCGTCCATCCCGCTCCCACGGGGAACGGGTATCATGTATCATGGGAGCACAACATACCTGGTATCATACCTTATCATACATATGATCACAACCACAACAGGATCCACCCGAGAGCACTCGTACGTACGAGTACTACCGGTAGGTACGAACTCTTCCGCGCAGTAGCATTGTACCGTACAGTACGGTACTGTGCTGCGCTGCGCACGATTGCGAGTAAAAAAATACTCGCGCGCAACGCTTTGCGTCGTGATCCGTACGTGGGTACCGTACATGATTTATTTCGGATCGAAGCAGCCGCTAGCGGTAGGTATTGTTATACCGTTCGAACCGTATTGGGCCCCCGCCGCAGTCCATCACAAAACGATAACAGAAGGATCGCGCCGAGGCAACTGCGGTACGCCTTTGGCACCACCACAACACCGTTGCCACCCGATCCGAATCGAGCACAATCGATAGTTCGATATCCTACCATGTCCACCCCGAACTCCCGCCCCGTCCACCCCTGCGTCCTCTCCGTCTTCGAGGGAACGACGGGGGTCGAATATTCCACATGGGCCAGGGTGACGGACCAGAGCCTCGAAGACGGCAGCGCCGGCAGGGGAATGCCCGATCTGGTGACGGCCCATGCGTCATCGCTGTCCATTTACAGGATAGACGAATCGACGGGCAAGATGCTCCTCGTGCACACGTATTCAAACATGGCCGGAAACGTTTGCTTCCTGGAGACGCTGCGTGTCAACGATTGGGAAGACGGGGACGGGGACCCGGAGGACGACCGGGCGGGGCTTTCCGGAGACGGCGGCGGCGAGGGACCGAAGGGGACATCGCCGACGAACCAACGTCAACGCAGAACAACCCCGAGCAGCCACAAGAGACGGAGACGACGCCCGGATGCTCTGCTGGTAGGGTTCTGTGGTCACCCCCGGTTGGCCATCGTCCACGTCCAGCCGGATTTGTTGCTGGCCACTACGCTCCTCGATCTGACCCCCGCCATTACGGACTGCGCGTACGGGGCGATAACTCCGCTGGAGCACGACATGACGGCCAGCTTGTTCCAGAGAGACGAAACGTCGTCCCACCACCACCAGGCGACGGTCTCGGTGGTTCTGGGAGGCGGGATCTCGGTCGTCTGCCTGGAACTCCGGTACCATTCGTCGACGGGGGGCTGGAGGGCCGTAGAAGAGCCCTACGTCCTCCCGCTCTCCACGCTGGCGCGGGCCATCGACCGAAAGACGACCCAGTCCGGTGCCGGCGGCCAGCAACGGACCAATTCGCGAAACAACAACAGGGGCGATGCAAGCAATGCCCTGCTCACCCAGTCGATCGTCACCGGCTTTGGAGACATCCTGGGAACGGCCTTTTTGCCCGGGTACATGGAGCCCACCATGGTCGTGCTGCACTCCAATCCGAACGTGGGGCGGGTATGCCCGGGCCGCCTGGGGAGAGACACGGAGGGCGGCAAGGGTGGAACCCGCTACTCGCTGGTCCTGACGGCCGTCACCGTTACGGTGACCCACCAGCGGTCGGCCTTGCTCTGGTCCACCGAGGTCCCCGCCGATGCCCTGTCCGTCTACACGTGCCCGCTCGATGCCCCTTCCGGCGAGAACGAGAGCCGGGGAGGCGCCGGCGGCACGGCGGCGTGCCTGGTCCACTGCGTCAATTCCGTCGTCTGGGTTTCCAACACGGGGCAGATCCAGCAGTGCCTGGCGGTCAACGGTTGGGTGTCCTCGACGCTCTCGACCGCCTACAACAGCATCGTCACGGCCAATCAGTGGCCCTTTCCGAAGCTCTCCGTCCAGCTCGACGGGGCGCGATTCACCCCACTCGACGCGACCACGTGGTTCGTGGTCTTGCGCCGGGGGCAGGTCTACCTGCTACAGCGGGACAAGGACCTCGATTCCGGCCGCTGGTCCTTCATGCCCCTCTACCAGACCGTGGGGGCCGTTGGAGAATGCTCCGGCCTGAGCTGCTGCCCCATGGGCGTGTACTCCGCTCTGTCGGCGACGAAGGACAAGGGCCTGTTTTATTCGCCGCCAAAGGCCGGCGAAGCGGAGCAGCAGCTGCACGACATTGGCCTCTTGTTCGTGGCAAGCCGGCTTGGAGACTCGTCTCTGCTCGGGTACGCACTGGGAAAGACGTCCGTGGCCGAGGCCCTCAAAACCGAGCCGGGTCTGGGGGATCCGGGCGAAACCGTCAAAACGGAGCAAACGATCCGACCGAGAAACGGAACCAACGAATCCGATGCCAACTCTCCCAAGACGGAAGCAACCGCGGAGGACGGTGGCACCCCGGTGGGAGACGACGACTACGAGCGCATCCTGCAACTGGAAGAAGAGGCACTCTACGGCAATGCCACTACGTCGGACGGGAACGTCGGGAAGCCCGATTTGGTTCCACCCAGCGACGACGATGACGACGACGAGAATGGTTCCGCAAGAAGCAATTCCCGGCAATCGGGGAGAAAACGCGCTCGCTTCAGCAACCTGCTCGTGGTTCGGACGCTCCACGTGCTCGATTCGCTGACGGCACTGGGGCCCCTGGGCCCGGCGTGCTCGGGACCGCTTTCCTCCAGCCCGGAGGTGGCGATCGACCCAACCATGTCGACGAGCAACACGACGTCCTCCGTAGCAACCACGGGACACGTGTTCCCCTGCGGATACGGATCGAGTGGAGGAATAGCTCTCTTGTCCATCCCGGGGCGAGACGATCGAAACCTCTTGGCGGAGGCCGATTGTGTCAACGCAAAGGCTCTCTTTAGCCTGCCGCGGCGCGGCCTGGTGCTCATGGCCATGCTTCCAGAAGACGGAGGGACGAAGGTCTTCCGGATCGGGGCAGCCGATTCTGCAACGAAGGGAGGTCTGGAAGAGATCGACCTCGCCGACTGGTGCCCGAGCGAGGACACCCGTGACTTTTTTACCACTTGCCACCTGCTCGCGGCTTCCGATCTGACGGAAGACTCTTTCCTGGTTCTGGCGGCCTCGCCGAACGACGAGAACTCAAAGTCGTACTTCGTGATCACCCTCCGGGAGCAGCAGCAGCAAGGCCAATCCACCACCACAATCCGTATGGCGGCCGCGTATCAGCTGGACATTCCCCAGTCCGAAATCATCACAAGAGCAAAGACCGTGGAAGACCGAGAATCGGGACAGGTATTCCTTTCGTACACTCTCACTACGGGTGAAGCGAAAGTGGCCGTGATTTCTAGCGATGGCTCTGTGGACACGAAACACTCCTTCCCCTCGATTGAAACTGCCCAGATGGACACTTCGACCGACCTTGAAGAAGACGCCGAGCTCTCGGAAGAGGAAAAGTTCTATGCGGGGAGAACCATCGTGTCGGTAGACATGTTCAAAGCGCCCAGGTCCTTTTTTGTTTCGGAAGCCGCAGGAGACCCGGAGAAAAACGAGGACACAATTGTATCCGATCAAGAAATGGAGGATGGCAACCATTTGGCGGAAGCCGAGGGTGATGACTATTTGGACGAAGACGATAGGGATTTGTACTACCAAGGCACTCCAACCGATGGCGGCAGCGAGAAAAAGAAAGAAAGCGACGACAATGGATGCGACGAGGCGATGACATCGGATGAGAGCGATGTCTGGTATTTTGCGACCAGTCGACAATCCGGAGAACTCGATGTTTTCCTCTTTTCGGACTTGGAAACACCCGTATGGTCCTGCATCGGATTTGGGCACGGTGCACCGTCGCTCGATACACACGACCCGTCCTCCTTCAGGAATCCAATAGGGCACAAGGTCTGCACCCGAGAAATCAAGTTTTTCTTTTGTGGTCCATCGTCCGATGAGTGGAAAAACAGACAGGGCCTGGTGGGGCCGAGACCCTTCTGCGTGATGCTCGAAACGAACGACGGTGACGTTCAAATATACGAGGCAAAGATTCATCACAGGTCGCTGAAGTTGCTATCGTTCCGAAGAATTCCTCTAAAAGATGTATCGAGGCAAAGCCAGGAATCCACCAAGCATTTTTCAAAACTGCGTCGCAAGAAAATTGTATCCGCCAAAGATGCTACTGAATCGTCAGGTGACTTTCAGTACAATCGTTTGTTTCCCTTCCGTGACATATCCGGGCAAGATGGGGTTTTTGCATTGGTGACTCGGCCGTTTTGGCTTGTTGCAGAGAGGGGAAGACCCACGGTTCTTCATCACCGCTGCAAACACGTTGCACCAACCGGAGCCAAACCTAGGCCCATCACCGGTTTCTGTTCTGGTTTAAAGTTTTCAAACAGTGACCAAAACAATTTTGTAACCCTCCACGAACGAGTTGGTCGGGTTGGGAGTCAACGAATGACCCTCTTTGACGGAATTCTGAACCTGGCGTCCAAGAACAGCCTCCTTCCCGGAGGAGGAATGTTCGTTGAGAAAATCCCTTTCGGTGTAACTGTGAGAAAGATTCAATTCATTGATGATGATCACGCTTCGACTGGATCACGTCCACTATATGCTGTTCTGGTTTCGAGAGAATACGAAGCCGACTTGAGTGAACTCAACGACGATGGAATGACCGACGAAGAGCGCCAGCGGCTAGCAGAAGAAAAGGAAAGCGCAAAGATTCAGCGACAAGTCGAGGCAGATCTTGGTGGATTTGACGTCGAACAAGAATGGGTAGAAGAAATCGAGCGAGAAAATTGTTTCAAAATCAATCGAAACCTTGGAGGAGCTCCACCGGTGCCTTCGAGCGCTTATTCCTTGTGGATTGTCGATGTGGCCAATGGATGGCAGGTTATTGACTCGTATGAACTAGAAGAATGCGAGCACGGAACATCGATGGAAGTGATGACGCTCACTAAATTTCTAGCCGAACCCGGGACTGACTACAATACCTCTGAAGAAGAGTTAGAATCGAAACTTTTCATCGCAGTTGGAGCAGGAACTATCAACAAGGACGGAGAGGATGTTGCGTGCAAGGGAAGGGTGTTGCTGTTTGAAGTTACAAGACCCAAAGAGAGCGGTGTGTTGCCAATTGCCGAGCTTAACTTTGTGTACGAAAAGAAAATCTTTCACGGACCTGTAACGACCCTTAGTTGCTTGAACATTGAAGGGAAGAGCCGATTGCTGATTGGTGCTGGAGCCGATATCAACGTGGAACAATGGGGAAACGATAAACTAACACAGGTCGGATTCTTCCGGGCTACCATGCAAGTCCTGGATATCAAACTATTTAAAAACTTCATTGTATTGAGCGACGCATACGACTCCTTGTACTTCCTTGTTTGGAGAGAGTCCGACAAGTCACTCACAATGTTGGCAAAAGATTACGACCCAATTCCAGTATATTGCTCCGGTATCATTAGCAGAGGAGGATCCCTGGATTTTGTTTGTCACGACGATCGTCAAAACTTACAATTTTTCCAGTATGCCCCCGGAGATCCCGCTGCCCGAGGTGGAAATAAGTTGGTCTGTCGTGCCGATTTCCATTTGGGAAGTCAAACGACTGATCTACGAAGTCACTTTTGCCGTTCGAGCCTTCTCATCAATAGCTCTACTCCTTCAAGTGCATTAGCTGCACTGAAACAACAAGATACCTTTTTCGGAAAAGCCGATGACGATCAAAGATTTGCTTTGACCTTTGGAACTACTGATGGTGGGTACCACTCTGTAGTACCCTTAAGTGAGCCTGTGTACTGGCGAATGACAGCACTTCAAAGTGTTTTAGCAAACGCTCTTGAAAGTGATTGTGCATTGAGTCGTCGAGCATGGAGACTTTATCGACGTTCTTCAAGGAGAGGTGGGTGCCGTAACAACGATCGCAAAAAGGGGGTTATCGATGGCGACCTGGTTATGCAATATACCGATCTTTCAAAAGCCGAGCAAGAAGATCTTGCCAGCGCAATTGGTTCAACTGTTGATTTGATTCTTGACAATCTACTGGAGCTTCGATGCTCCACTATGGTCATTTAGCTTATAAGAAAAGCCGGTTTTAGTTTCAGCTCTTTTAAATACCTGGCTTCTATGTTTATATAGTTGTAGTAAGAAACCGAGTCGCTTGTGGGGTGGGGGTAGCAGAGCCGTATGGAAGGAACGGTTGTACGGTAGATGAGACATAAATCAAAAAATGATTCGAGTAGAAAATGGTAGCACCGTACGATAGTTCTTACAAAGTACTGTACGATAGAGTACGGTACTCGTACTCGTACGTACGAGTACTCGTAGTTCATAGACAAAAAAATAGTCGTTCTACATGTACCGGTACGAAGAGGTCATATGGTACGTACGTACGGTACTTATGCAACAAAGCATTGGCGCCAATCGCAAATACGCAATACAATCAGATGAACGTAGTACGAGTAAACTGAGGTTTTTGCACGTAATTTTCAAAAACAGTCGAAGTAGTCCGTCGAAAGATCCTGTTCTCTGTTTTCTACAGTGGTTCATCTGCCTCATGCCGGTAGTTTTAGGGTCTCGATTTTTAGGTTTCCATTTTGCCTGGTCAATCTTCAAAGCTTTCCTGTGTCAATGAATCAATGAATATCTACCGTACATCGTATTCTATGCCAATTACGAATATGAAACTATGAGCAATTTCACAACGAATGAAGAAGACCAGAGGGAAGCAGCAAAACTACAAGCGCGTCTAAGAAATGCCGCTAGCGACGATGATGGAAACGGCAACAATGGAGAGATTGATAGCGCAGCGACCTATCATCCAATCCCAAACGTGACGATGGCAGAGGGGAAACACAAATATGTCTTGATGTCGGCTGTGCTTCCGAATTCCAGCGAACGGCAGAATTTTGTTGTCAGCAGTGCATTTGCTTCGTATCATCGAGATGCTGCTGAACCAATGGTTGCAGCTTTGGAAAGTAGCGGGTACAAATCAGTAGCTATAACTGGAGGTGGACGTATCTCTTTGGACACGAATAAGCGGAGCATATCTGTGTATGGATTCAGTTACGGTTTTGGTCTAGCAGATCACGCCCTTAGTGTCTCTGTGATTAAGAACGACGAAAGATACAAAGATTTCGACGTTACGTGGTCGAATGAGGGATATTAATGAGTACAGTAACAAAATATGGTTTGGAACGTGAGAAGTGCGTCGCAATGCTACCACTTTGATATCTGCGTCCAACTGGCTAGAATTAGCTACTCCTCGAACTAAAATCAAAATATATTTTCTAAAGGAAGCAAACCTTCGACTTTTAATTTGTACCCTATTATTGCAAGGTAGGTGACAAGTATTCAACCCCAGTTGCTTTCTCTTTGCCTTGTCCTGCAACCCCATCCCCTAGTAGTTTGGAAAGTTTTCCAAAGAGATCTACTTGTACACTCTTATCTGTTACTTGAAACATCGAATACTCGATGATAAAACGCAACCGTTGATGCTCGTCATTTGATGGAGCAAAGTGACATATTCTAAGCAACTCTTGACAATATCGAAGCAATGCACGTTGTCCTTCGGATGTATCCGAAAAGGCCCCAAGAACGTGACCCAAACGACTCAGTGTGTTCAACGTTGAGTCTCCTAAATTAGAGCCAATTGTTCCATTACTATCTGAGTTCGATGTTTCAATCTTTCGTTTCAAGTCGGCGTATACCATTTGTAACAACCTGTCTGAAAATCTTGAAAGTTCTGAAGCATTCACTTCAAGGAAAGATGGAGTATTTGCCGGCCCAATCTTATCCATGTATCGGACGATGCATTCAAAAGAGAGTAAAAATGTACGAGGCAGGTTCAAAGTCTCAATTTCGTGCATGATGGATATAAAGAAGCTATTGTCCGAAATAGTTTCCTTCAGATACAATTCGAGGATAAGCAGCAAAAGTCTCCCTTTTCCCCTCTTGATATCTCGATGATGCCTCCAGAGTGCGCGAGCGTAAGATGGAAAGTGCATTTTGCTCAACTGAGACAAATCTGAGTGTGGAATTGGAAGACCCATTTCCTCCAGTTCTTTTGCACAAAAGGATCCAAATGAGCATACTTTTAATGATGAGCTCGGGGCAAACTCGTCTTCATTCAGCACTTCTTCGAGTGCTTCTTGAGGAACCAGGATAGAAGCGACTCGGAGACAGCGGTGCCTCATGGCAAAAGTTATTGTTGCAGGATTGCTACGATTTGTTCCAACAACGATAGAATCAAATGAGGCATTTAGTCCCTTCAAAACACGGTCTCCTGATTTTGATTTGGCAAAAACAACTCGAACAAGATCTCTGGCGTGTTCAAGAACGCTTGTGTGTTGGTCCTCTTTATCTTTCGCCTTCGGTTTTTTCATTCTCGAAAGCAAGCCTCGACGTGGTGTTTTCGTCGGCTTAGTTTTGCGATTTACCTCTGGCTTCCAATTTTCGTTGCCGTCTTCGTTGCTATCATCAGTTAGTGATCGATGATACCCGTCCGCAAAAGCCATTACGAATGCAATACGCAGTGACGAGCGGTGGCTGGCTTCTTCAGACATTTCACGACCGGAAGAGGCCTCGAGACTTGAAGGCTCTTCTTCTGAAGTTAATTTCTTCTTATCGTCAATTGAGCGGGAAGCACCCACACTGAAATTAGAGGCCCAGTCTGATCCTTCTTTAAGAATGGATAGATCCATTTGAAAGTTCATAGTATCATCTTCGTCTATGTCTGGAATGAGGCTGTTGCTTTGAGGAATGACTGGAATCATGAATTTATCTTTTTCGTCAATCTCATCAGCCTGCTTGTCGCCATGGAATAACCAACGCTTTGTCACACGTCGAGCAATATACCCAGTCTGAACATGCGAATACTTGCCAGCAATACAATTACACACACGATGCACCAAAAGAGAAAGTTGTCGAAATTGACCAACTGACAAAGATTCATCCTCGCACAATGTGGCATTAGCCACGAGCAGTGAAGCTTCTGTGAGAATTGTAGTGACAAATCGCTCGGGAACAAATGGATCAGATTTACTCCATACTTGTTCTTCTAGTTTCGCCATAAGTTTCTCTAATAGTCTAGAAACTGGGCAAGGATTTTTTGTCGCTTGAGGATGCGGTTGCAGAATGCTTGTAATTTCAAGACGGTCGCCAAGAAGGTCTTTTGCTACAGTTATACGTTTGACCCGAGCGAGTGCCTTTGCTTCGTCGCACTCAATATGAGTCTCAATCCCTTGGCTCTGCTGACTAGCGCCGCGTTCAGCTTCGGTTGAAGCTTTAATGGCAAAGTTGAGAGCATAATCTAAGCAGCTGAGTTTGTCCGATGAATCTAATCCATATTGATTCGAACACCACTCTGCGAGCTCTGCCACATCCGATGGGGCTCTCAATTGATTCAAAATCGGCATGACGTCTTCATCGAATGTCGGTAACGATGCACCCTCATTTTTTGATTTTTGAAATCTTGCAATCAGTGACCGAACACGAATATAACCTCGTGGTACACCTAGTGGGATGCATAGAGGAGAGAGTCCTGATGTGATAGCTGAGCTGCATGTGGACCGAAGAATTTTTTCCAATGGATCCAAAGGATCAAATGTATCTGGTTCAGGTTCTACCTCCCACCCCAGAACCCTACTACGAATCTTTTTAAATTTGAACTTTTCGTTTGAGTTATCATCAATTGACCCTTTCAATGGAGTGAAAAACATAGAGAAAGACGGACGTTCATCTTTCTTCTCGCCTTGAAAGTAGGACGACAAAATCGCGAGCGCATCTCGACGTCTATCGATGGCCTCAAGTTCTATGAGGAGATTGTCAAGCAATTCATTTTCTTCGTTGGTTTTTTTCGATATTACTGTTGATAATTCTGTTTGGTACAGCCCATAGATTACGCAAAGTCTCTCGTAGTCGACGCAATCGTCCTGCCCTTCCACCAGCATTAAACATTGGCGAAGAATTTTGATTCGTTCCGAGGCGCAAGTCAAATGATGAAGTAATCTTCGTACCGTATCGCTCAAACACGATACTTTGTTTTTGATAAACTGCCCATTATAAGCTTTGGAAGGAACCAGTAAATACTGGATGAAACGGCGAGCAGGTAAATCTTTTGGTAGTGAAAATGATTTTGCAAACTGAATTGCCAAGGATAGCGTGCAATCAATATCCCCGTCTTTCTTGGACATCTTGTTTGCAATTAAAGCTGGGATCATTGAGGCAACGTATGAATCCTCTGCGTGTTCAATTTCTACTCTCTCCTCAAAATTATGAGGGTTGAAGTTTACGTTGTTTTCCTCCAACACGTTCCACCAACTCGCTTTCATAGCTAGGCTATCGCACTGCGATACAAATTTACTCTGGCGGGTCCAATTTCCCAATTGTGCTCCAGTTGGAGACAGAATTGAGTTCTTCGATCCAGATACTTTCCCGATAGTAGCAAGAATTACAACTCTTGAAAAATCTCTTGTGCTTACTGCGGTGGGTAGTGAAGATCTGTAGATCTTGAAAGCAAGTTTCAGTGGCAACGACAACAAAAATGATGCTGCGAGTTGAGAATCTACGACCCCGCTTGTGATTCCGTTCCCTGTACCGCCTAGATACCGTTCCAATAAAGCTATACCAATTTGTTGGTTAAAGTCCTCAAGCTCGCTCAGGGCAATATCACTCTGTGGAAGACACAATTGCGTCGTAGTCGAATGAGATAAAATTCGAAGAGCCAACGCATGTGCACCTCGGTTAGCGACAAACGCATGAATACCCATCGATGGCTCGTCCATTAGTTGCAATCCCATGGATTGTTTGCAGTATTCGATCCCTTTTTTCAACGCTTCTTCTGGGGGAAGAAGTAGACCATCTCCAATATACCACGAAGGATGCAAGATGGGTTGGCTCACACGTAGACTCTCTCCTATTCCACTTCTAGTGATGTTATTTGAAAGAGCAAACGACCACCGTTTTTCTGCCGCCCTTTGAACTAACATCTTTCGAAAGTCATCTAATTGTTCCCCATATCCTTCATCCGCCCTTGCTAGAACCTGCGATACAATGTCACATAATTGAGAGAAATCTACTGCCACGCCAAGGATATCAATTGAACAACGAGAAAGAATGTAGTCTTGGATAAGCGATGAGGCCATCACAAGACCTTTCATAGTATCTAACAAGCAAGAACTGGATTTTTTGGACAATTTCATGCAATACGAAAGAGCCACTGAGAGGCAACATCGAGCAGCGAGATTACACTGTGAGGCTTCTAGAATCCGAAGGTCTGAAAGGAAATCAAAAGCCTCGAAGCCATTGGTTCGCAATGCTAATTGACATGCAACTGGATTTGCAGCCGTAAAAAGGAGATCCGATTCTGTCAACTGGGGGGGTCGTGAGAGAAGTGAGCATGCTCTTCTCGTTTTAGTAGCGATCGTACTGGCGGCATTGAATTCGCCTTTTGTGTACATAATACCGAGGTTGTTGAGAAGCTTTGACGCCATACCGATCATTACTTTTGAATCATTTAGATCAGCCAATGAAACAAAAATATTATGATCCTGTTGCAGTGCTATCAGTCGTTCAAGATCGAGGAAAAGACTTTGTAATCTGGATTCATTGAATTGTGAATTCGTAAATCCACTTCCAAAGTGGCTGCTAATAATCATCCCCGCATTTTCCAGTGCGATCATCGTCAAATCGTATGCACAGTTTGTGACAACCTTCGACTCCTTAAGACGCATAGAAGACTCTACTGACATGCTGCCGTCCGGAAATGGTCCGAGAAATGAGGAGTTCTCTTGAATGAGATCAATGCAAAATGAAATTACGCGAGAAAAAACACTATGCGCAGAGCTTGCATTCCGATCATACAAAGATTCGAGAATGCTTCGAGCCTTGTCTCGATGCCCTCTCAAAATCGTATTTTGAATGAGCCTGCCACATCCATCTTCAACTGAAAGGTGATGGAAAGCCTCGCAGAGGTCAAGGATGTCAGATAGAACGGAATCGTGATCCAAATGTTTCGAAACAAAATCTAATAGACTCGTTGCGTGAAAAGGGTTATCGACGTGAAAAAGTTCCTTCGCACCATTTCCACAGTAGCGACCAACAATGCCATCGATCAAAAGGAGACGAGAAGCCTCTTCTAATTCTGATCGAAGAGATGAATCTCCAGCGGACCATTCAATAGCATCTTTGCTCAAGTCTGTGAGCCAAACAGGAGAAAATCGACAGAACAGAGCTGCCTGGAGTGCAATTTTTGTGATTTGGCACTTGGCTGTAGAATTCAGACAGCATCGAGCCACAGAAGCAACTTCTTCTATCGCTTGAGAACTTGTGCTTTTGCCGCGACAAAGCTCTTTAGAATATTCCATTAGAGCTTCGTCATATTTGGCATGAGAAGCGGCACAAAATTTTTGAACCTCGTTCGTTAGACCATTATGCCGTTCCTCATGTGAACTCGCTGCAGAAGAATAGTGACGAGTGAGTTCTTTCGAAATATAACCCACCCCGCCCTGATCCTCAAAGTTGTAGAGACTCACTAGCTCGCGGCCCAAGCCAAGCGATCGGGCTAGTTTCAGCCATCGAGCAGTTTCAAGCTTTGTTTCGACACTTTCTTCATTTTCATCAATGGTGTCGACCCTCAGCGCATGAACCTGACCCAACCTTGCAGCACCCCCCTTCATGCGTCCAAACTCCAATATTGTTGGATTTGATCGCTCATTGTTGTTACTTGTGCGTGCTTTCTTCTTTGCGCGGCCGTTCAGGGAAAGTGAATCATCACTGGGATGGGAGACCAAAGATCTACTTTCAGTTCCAAAACTTGCATCCAAAGAGAGAATTCCACTCATTGACATGTTGTTATTATTGCGTTCTTTCATTGAAAACAGGCGACCTTTTTTGTTCGCACTGATTGTTCTATCCACAAATGGAGAGTAATATGCGAAGGAGGAATGGACCTTCAATCGAAGACGTTTTGTTGCGCGAACAATGGTCTCCAATAGAAATATTGATTTATTCAGTCCCTCTTCATTCTCGGCATCAAATTTGTCAGCCATTTGACATGCCCAATTCAAGATTGAGGGGATTAGTTCGTGGTTGATCGAAAGACTGGGTAGTACGATGCCATCAAGCAAATTGGCATATTTGCGAGGGTGAATCGTCGAAGGAATTTGAAGAATCGACGAAACCATGACTGCAGCGGTAATTTTCGACCGTAAAGTGGATCCCCACAACCTCTCTGCTTCAGAAAAGTTAGCATTTTGAATGAAAAAGAAGAATAGGTCATCAATGGAACCAATTGACGTGAATCGAGAGCTGATAACGGAATAATCCGTGTTATCGGAGAGAGGGTTTGTTTCCGACTTTCTGCTCTCCCGCAACGAATTGAGGTATGTGATTGCCGTCATTTTTTCTTCGAGTGCAAGAACCCTATTGTTATAGGTTGTGCTTATCCAAGTAGGAACGTCTTGATCAAAAAAGTCCTCAGAAGCATTTGTCATCATTTTTACAAATGAAGATAGATATGAACCCAATCTCTTTGTCATTGCTCCACAATCGGAGACCTTAAGTTTTGAATTGGAGGGCCAATGAAGAAGATAATCAGCAGCTTCCAAGAGAACTCGCTGTCCTTTTGTATTACCGGCACTTCTTTCAAGTCCAATCAATGATTCATACCAATCGTCGTCCAACAATTCTTCGTCCGAAGAAGGCATGGCAACACGTTCTAACGATTTAGAAAGAATTTGTCGAAGACGCTCGAGTACAATTTCGGCCGGATGGAATTGAGCAAACTTATCTCCAAGCAAAACTTCCATACCGTTTTCATGAACCAAAGCCCGAGCTCTATCAAATTCATTCTTTGTGATGAGGAGCCGGATAACCCCAATTGCCGAGCCATCGGTGCGGTATTCGTCCATTCTTCTCGTTTCAAACATGTGCATTTCTTCAATACGGTTCCATCCTAGAGAAGTCTTGGAACAAAAAGAATACGGACCATAGACGTTGGAATCAAGTGGACAAAGGCAAATAGACCGTGTTGGTGCCATCGTTGAAGGCATTTGGATTCGATAAACCATGTGAGCACGGCCAAACTGAAGTACCCCATCACTGTTGTTCTGAACGTGGGCTTGTAGGATTTGAATGTCGGGGGAACTTCCTCCCCCTGCTTCTTCCGCTGCAACAATCATTGCTATTGCCTCGTGAGAATTAAAGGCATGGGCAAATTCCAGTGCTTGAACACGAGACCGTTGATATCTTGTGGAGTGTTCATGTGTGACACCATCCTCCTTCAATGCGGCTACTAATGGGTACTCTTCCTTGATGGCGACAAAATTCGATACATCGGGGTCCGCAGATAATTGACCTTGCTGATGCATATCTTCCAAGTCGTTATCTGGATCTAACCATAGAATTTTGCTACATGCAAGCTGTTTTTGCTGAAGATTCTTTTCATGGTTCACTGTTTGGCAAGTTTTCGGATGCACTACCAAGGCTAGGACAAATCTACCAACAGTCGAAGTTAGCCGCAGACCAACGAAGGTGTCGATCTCCCAACTAGATCTGTCTGGAACGGAAAGATCTTTTTGACGAAGATGACACAGCTGGGTTCCGAGATCGTATTCAGCCAATGCCAATCTTTCCTCTCCGCTGAAATCTTGGTGGATCAACACCAAGCGGATTTTTTCACAATAAGAATCTTTAGTGTTCTGTTCATTTTTTTCATCATCATCTGATCCCGACGAGAAGAAATATCCACGCATACACTCCACATCAGCCGGTTGTATCGAAGGTATCTGGAGCACCTGTAAGTTCATGGATTTTGTAGCTTGTGTCACGACGGCATCATTGTCATCGTTTAGGCGATCGCCTTGGATATTTGAAACGAGGAGAGCAGGTTGGTTGGGGGTTTGTACCAAAAGAGCGTCCCTGACATTGTCCAACTTTTTATTTGACGACGCTTTCTGTGTCACAAAGGACACCTCGGGTGCCATTTCCAACAGAGAACAAGAGGAGTTCATTGTTATGTTATCATCTTCCGTTGTTGTTTCTGCCACTTTTCGGGTAGCCAATATGCGCCCATCGTGTCCGCGGATGATGCTAACAGTCCCATTGTCGGTAGTCGCCGCAATGATTGTTCCGGACTCATTGGATGCAATCTGATGAATTCGATGAGGTGCCAGGGAGGTTTTCCACCGGAACCTCCATTCTGATTGTGATCGGCTGCCGCTTTGTTTACTGCTAGAAACATTATCTATTCCGTCGTGGTTCCTGGTAACGCAACCCCCCTCTTTTGCTTCTGCAATGCCATAGACCCAGGACACATTGGCCACCGCATGTGGTGTTATGGATGTTCTGCTTTTGTTGTGAAATCGTTGCTGTAAGGACGTTGCGAGACCAGCATCCGAAGAAGAATTGTTCCCATCATCACCAACATCATCAGCAACTGTTTCATCCCACCCCGACACGAACTCGCTAGCACTTGTAGCAGCTGAATGACGCCCTGATGTTTCTATTGCTTCGTCTTCGCTGCTGTTGCTGCTGCTGCATCTGCCACCAATACCACGACATTGCTGTTGGTGATAGTTTCGCAATGCCTCTATCAGATCAATCTTCCGAATCGATGACGGCATGGCCTCGGCTTGTGTCCTTGAACGGAGTAGTCTTGATCCTGTTTACTCTCGGTGTGAGAATAGGACAAAGTTGCTTTGCATTTCCTTTGCTGACGAAACCACTTTCCAGATTTGCCTTCGTTCACAGTTTGGTTGGTATGGTTCCTCAAAGACGATTACTCATATTTTTTGTCGCGCAGTTAAATTCCGAACTACCGTACGAACGAGTACTACTCGAAATCATCGTAATCTACGTTGAGTACGAAACCTTCGGACCAGCTCCAACTTTTTTTAAATTTCTTCTGGGTCTGCTTTCCTCCAATCAGCTCTTCCCCCGAATGAAAACGCAGAAAAACCGCTTCGTCCCTAAAATAAATTAATAAGCACTCATCCCCCAAAGAAAAATCAAATTTTGAAAATTGAAAACACGAGCCTACTTGCGCCAGCGCTCCAACCGTTGCGACCCAAAATATTTAGAGATTTGGACCTCACCGGCGCATTTTGAGTCGCTTTCGTCTGCTGGCCTTCGATGTGTTGTTTCGCGGGTGATTTTAGCGTGGAGTTTGGTGCGTTAAATTGCCAAAAAATTGTCAGAATACCTCGTTGTTTTCTGTTGTGGCGTGTGAGCTTCCCTGCGGCATGGAGATGCTGTAGTTGCCAGGAAACATACTGGAGATATCCTCGATGTCCGACAAAATCGAATATCAAAGTACCATCTTTTGAGCCTATTGCTATCCATCTTATAAGAGTTTCCTGTTCTTCATTTAAGGCGACGGCTTAGTCCAGGGAAAAGGATCAAGGGAAAAGATAGACACACGGGCACACGGCTATCTCGAGCCTGTCGTATCCATTCACTAATCGCCCCTGTAGGACGCCTCGTACTGCTTATTCTATCGTGCAACCAAGTAAAATAAAATCGCACGAATTTTGAATTTGAAAAACCACCAATCAACGCTTGTACGGTAGAAACAGCTACTTAATCCAACTCGGTACAAGTCGAGGTTAGGCACGAAGTTAGCTTGTGAACTATTTCATCAGTATATCACCAGCCTTTACCAAGTACTATGACAGATCAATCAACGAAAGCAAAACCTGGAGATACACCTGCTACCACAGATGCTCCTTTACCTGGAGATCAATGTGCGAGTACAGCGGCAGTCGCGGCTGAAGAATCTGTCGCTTCGGAGACCATCCCCAAACCGGATGCCGGGCCTACCTCGACGGCCACAGGCAACAGTGCCGTGTCTACAGCTTCGAGCGTTGTTTCAAGCACCTCTGATGCCGTAAGCACGACGAAGACTTCTGCTGCCGCGGCAGTAGCAGGGGTGCCTCCGCCAGCAAAATCTACTCCCCCTAGCACCACAAAGTACGCACATCCTATCCCCTCAAAAGGAGCACCCCATCTACCGCACGTTCCGATGCACCATCCTTACGCCCATCACCACTACTACGCTTACCACCAGCACATTGCGGCAGCCAACGCTAGCGCTGCCGACCCGAAGAAGAGTGGGGGCACCAAAAAGCCAACCAATCCAAATTCCGTCCCTGTCCCCCCTTACAACCCTGCAAAATACATGAAACCAGGAGCGGGAGGCGAGTCGGCTGCCGCTAGAGGGAAACAAGCCGGGCCTCCTCCGATGTATCCACCGCCGCCGCCTCACCACCATGCCTATCATGCGTGGGCAGCGTACCGGTATGCGCAGCAACACGCTCAATATCACGGGGGACCCCCGCCGCCCCCGCCACCGGGTCCGCCACCACCATGGAACGCAGAGTCCTACGCCGCCGCACACCAAGCTTATGCGGCAGCCGCCTCCCAGGCTGCTGTCGGCGGTGCAAAGGGGAACAAGAACAAAGGGTCACCGGGCGAAAAGGGGGCTGCTGCAACGGGTGCAACAAGTGCTCCTCTGATTCCTCCACCACAACCACATCCTCCTATATTTCCTCCTCCGCCATCCCACGCAGGACCGTATCGATTTTCTGATTGCACTCTGAGACGAGAGGCTCTCGCACGCAGTGTAGCAGAGAATGTAGCCAAGAAAAAAAACAAGTACCCAACTCCCGGTACCTCTTCTAATAATTCATCCCCTTCATCATCGATACCGCCTCATAGCACCATACCCAGCAGTCCTCCGACGCCTGTATCTTCTCTTCCGAAGAATGGTCCTGTTGGTGGTGCCATGATGGTAGTTGCTAACCAGAATTCCCCGGATGCTGCTACATTGCACATGCTAGAACTGGAAGCACGGGCCGAAGGAGCCACGTCTCCTTCTCAAATCGAGGACTTTCACAAAGAAGAAGTAGCAACCATGGGGTGCACCTGTAAAAAAACCAAGTGCCTCAAACTATATTGTCAGTGCTTTGCCGTGAAGATTTATTGCGGTGCAAATTGTCGGTGTATGTCATGCAACAACAATCCCGAACATGAGAGCGAACGACAAGATGCTATTGGGACTATTCTGGCTCGAAATCCTGCAGCCTTTGACACGAAATTTCAGAAGAACAACCGAAAATTTGGGACCGGTATGGTGGGACCGGGCGCTCTCATGGCGGTTGGGGGAGCTAGAGGGCCCCAATCGGGGATTTTAAGTACCATGGACATTCCCCACCAGAGAACAATATCACACAAGGTTGGGTGCAAGTGCCGCAAGTCAGCATGCATGAAAAAATACTGCGAGTGTTATGCCTCAAATGTCAAATGTTCAGCTACTTGCCGTTGTGTGGGTTGCAAAAACCAGCCCCTGGGTGGTTTTGGACCTCCCCCGAGTACCAACAACGCAGCTACAACGCAAGCTCCAAGTGCCAAAACAACACCTACAAAGAATGTCATTACTACGCCCGTAAAGAAAGAACCTGCGTGGATGATGAATGCGGCTCACAACCTGGTAAGTATAACTCTTTGATATTGGTGTGTCTGTTTTTCTAGTTTGTAGCTATCGAATTTCGACTGAAAGCACTAACTTGTTACCCGTTGCCATGTCATTGATTTATCCCCATTTCATTTCAGGCGTTTTTGAAACATGGATCTGCGGAGAAGCCGAAGAGGATAATATCAAGAGCTCCGTCAGAATCGGGATCTATGCCATCCAATGAATCCTCTTCAGAAGAATCACCTGTTGCTGGGAGTAGCAAGATACGGACGGTTCAAAATAGCAATAGAGGCATGCCAATTCCGAGCACAGCGGAACGAGCTGCCGTCAATGCCCTTCAATCATCTGAAAAGACTGCCGTCAACGCTCTATTAATGGCAGCAATGGCTATGACAGAAATGTCAGGGCAGGACCAAACAGGAAACCATACTTCGGGCACATCATCTGCGGCCACTACACCACCACTCAACAACCTAGCGAATAACAATAATCGCCATTACTCACCGGAAGGAACAGTTCGTGGAGCGGACGACCACTTTGAGACGCCACAAAGAAACCTTCTAAAGAAATTCATGTCACCGAAACGAAAAGTAAGCGATAGAAACGCGGAAACTATTCCTTCGACTAAGAACACCAACTCGGACGATCACGTCGAGTCGCGAAATCTTGAATACTCTGATGCTTACCAAAATGGGGATGAAGACTCTCCAAAACGCGAACACCCGGGGGATGGTACTCCAAGCTTACTTCAGAAGGTGAAACGTAGTAGATTGGGATCTTTGAAAAAGGGGGCTCGTCTTTTGGAAAGGGTAAAATCCAACGGCGATCAGCACGTAACGGAGACAACGACAACCGAAACAAATAGCGAGGTGCTGCCAATGGAGATGGCAACACCAGCGAAAGAAAAGGGTGCGAAAATAGCAGCTCTGACTCCAGTGTCTGCTCGTTGTATTGATTTCAAGAATATGCGGGTCAATGATTCAAGTAGCGACCGTGCTGTTGTAGATTCCATCAACTAACAATTTCAAAACGTGCAGGGTTAATTAAACTATGAAGCGATAGACTACTCAACTGACTCCTTCTACATAGCAATGTTTCAAATATGCCATCAGAGGCAGAGCAGAAAGCAAGAGGACGAAGAATATATTTTCAATGAGGACACTGAGTCTTTGTAGCTTGTACTTCCAGCCATCGGATGAACACAAGTGAAACGAACTCAACTCCGTTGGAAAATCAAGATGTCGTCTACTCCGTGAGACCTGATTATTTTTGAATAAGGTAGAAAATGATTAGACAAGAAGAACCTACGTAATGATTATTCCTGTCTATTTCAGATAGAGCTGAATTTTTGTAAAGCAGAAGGTTTCTTGAAACCAAATCAAAAACTTTCTACCAATATCACTATAGTCCAAGCATACCACTCATTCCTGCCGAGTATGCCATTGGCTTTACATCGGGATGAGGAACAGATTCAAATTGAGTGAATTTGGGTTGCAGAGTCTTGTCAAAATGGATGAAAGCTCCCTTGTTGCCCATGGTATCGCAGTAGTTTGGAGCTGAAAACACAGTTATTGTCTTCCCACCATGTTCCAACAGGTATCCTTCCTCTTTGACCTCGTGGGAGMGAACCAAAAGGGAGAGGTTGTTCCGCTCAAGGAAATTACTTGTAATATCTGGGCCAAACGCAAAGCCAACACCGCGTTTCGACGGACTCTTTCCGGGAAACGGTTGGGGGTCAGACCAGAGCAAATCGCTCATGAGACTAGTCTCGGGCGGCTCACAACCCCTTTTGATCTTTCGGATGTCATCTAGCATAAATTTTTCGTCCGTAGATATTCCACCGTGCGCGATAAAGACTTTCTTGCCGATAACAGTGGCTAGTGGCAAAAAGGAAAAGACTTCCAAAAAGAGATCAAAAATCTTATCATCGTATTTGGCCTTAACTTCCCCCTCGAAGCCATAAATTTTGTTCATGTTTTTTGTTTCGTGGTTTCCTCGTGTCAAGTAAATGCAACCAGGATCATGAATCTTCCACAAAAGATAGGTAAGTATGACTTCTACCGAAAAGGATCCACGATCGACAAAGTCCCCATTGAACACGTATGGATTCGTAGCAGCGGGATAGCCATTCTTATCCTCGAAAATATTCAGTACGTCGTAATATTGACCATGCGTGTCACCACAAACTGTTACTCGAGGTGCTGTGGTAGGGTCGTGTTCCGGTGGTTCAGTTGGAACTTCGATCTCAGTGAGGGAACTCACAGATTCAAAGTACTTTTTGCAACTCAGCAAAAGGCGAGCCACGTATCGCTTGTGAATGAGCTTTTGATTTTTGAAGTGCTCCATTGCAGCCTAGGTAGCAACATTACATATTGTTAAAGGACATAATTATTGATCAAGCGAGTCAACGAGAAAGAATCAGGGAGGGTCGAAAAGAAAGGAGATCGAATGGATTCGATCAAAATCAAAAGATCAGTCCGTAGCATGAAGCAGGCATATATTCAGATCGCTCGGGTTTCATAGCCCGTCTCAAACGAACACCAACTCGAAAGATTTACTCACCAAGACGAATTCTCTCGGAAGCTTCCCTGGTATAAATAACGAAGCTTCTAGCTCCATATCGTCGGTAACACCCGACACAACAGGGTTTGGTCCATCGTACGCATCAGGACTGATGACGATCGAATTTGGATCATAACTATCAGATAATGGCACTGTCATCTCGCTTTCGATAGCTTTCCGAAAGGCTTCTTCTCGAATAGCCTTTTCGCAGGCTTTAAGCTTCGCACGGGCGTCCTTAGACTTCGGATTCAACACACATACGGTGCGAAAGTCTTTTTTGGCATCTTTCAAATGACCAAGGGCAAACTGTGACGAACCTCTCCGATAGTATGCTTTAGCATAGTTTGGATCTGATTCTAGTGCAGCGCTGGCATCGGCCATGGCCAGTCCATAGTTTTCCACCTTGATGTAGGCCTGAGCTCGATTCGACAAAATGATAGCGTTGGTTGGGCTATACTCCAACGCCTCTGTATAAAAGCCAATGGCCTGCAGAAAGTGCCCTATTTTCAGTTGGTCATTGCCCTGGTTTTTTAGATCAAGCGCCTTGCTTTCGTTCGCTGAGATGCCATCCTGTTCAATATTTTTGTCGTCGGTCGACATGTTAAGATGGAGCAGAAATTTGGTAAGATTAACTTCGGCGGTTTCTTTGACTGAAATCACTTGTCTCTACTGGTATGTCTCGTTATCGACGCAACTGTATTCGATGGCAAGGACACTGCTTCGTTTCTATCCCAGCATGAAAATAAATCAAGGCGCTAGAGAAGATTGAAGACGTCAAAAGATTGACGACACGATGTGGCGTGATGTGAAGATCGATTGAAAGCGAAGTGTTTCGTCTTCAAACTAGTTGTATTTCGCTCTTTTTTAGTTACGGAAAAGTACCTGTACTAACTCGTACCAAATTATCTGTTGGTTCGAGTGGAACGAGTAGTACTGGTACGAATACGTCCTAGGTACTAGCCTAGTTCGAAAAAGAGAGCGTACGGTACGGTACAACTGGTACTAGTTCATACTGACATCATTTTATTTTTCGTTTCGTTGACCGGGAAGAGAAGCTTGTGGTTATGATTCCTTTAGTGATATTCGTGATTGAATGGAGTCCATACAAATTAAGTACTTTCATGAGCAGTAAACAACAACAACTACTACTAGTACTAGTACTAGTACTACTAGATGCATGTTGAGTGCACCAAGAGAGGAAATATGAAACACCACAAATCAGCAGTCTCCAATTTATGAATTTTCTCACTGCACTCACATTTATAACTCACTCTGAAGCCACTTGTAGAAAGCAATTTACAACTGCTGTTTTTTTGCTTGTTCCTCTTCCTCTTGGCTGAGCATGTACATCACAATGGAATGCAGTACACCTTGTACAAGAAGAATTTCATGACTTTGAATCAATATTCAGAACTTCAAATTAAAACTTTGTTTGTCTCATCATTACTGTATGTAATTGTTATGTTATCAGTAGTCTTTTGCTCATACTAGTAGTAAGAATAACAGATTTTGAAATACCAGTAGGAAGGAGGAGATGTGCTCAACTTGTTTGCCATGCACTATTTTTGGTAACCCACATGTAGTAACCTACTAGGCTTCAGTGCCAGTATGTTATTTTATAGTACTTGCTACTTAAAATTTCCATTATATGTATGATTTTTCAAACAACCCTTCAATAATTTGCACAGAGCTCAACAATTTTGTCTCCCATCATGCTTAAAATACAATTTGATTTTGAATTGTATCATAGTACTAGGCTTGGCCAAGCAAACAAGATGATCCATTTGTACATTAGCAATGTTGTATATCCCTACACAAACATCAATAAATACCACTGGGACCCCCCAACTCCCCCATATGACTAGTAGAATCCTGTTCAAATGTGCTGTACTAAATTCATGTGCCTACCATACTTTAGCGTCCATTGGGGGCCAAGATATAGATGTTCAAGTGAGTTGATCTTTATTAGAAAATTCAAAATTCAACACTACTGAGCATGTGTGTTATGGACATATCATTGAGTTTTTTAGTGAAAATTACTCAAAAGTCAAAAATCAGAACTGCATTGTACATTGGGGAGTCAACTCTAGTAGTGTATACAAGTTGGCCACAAACTGGTGTTACTAGTATTATTATTTATTATGCAACATTTATTAGAACTAATAGCAATATTTAAAAAAAAAATCTTAATATTATATTTAATGTCCTGAACTAGAAGAGATGCTAGTAGTACTATGTGGGTCAGAACCAATCCTTCTCCTAACTAGGGAGGAAAATTCTCCTAGCTAGCTGGCTGCTTGGAGGGGCACCACCTCCCTCCAAGGAGATTTTGTGGAGACTTAACCAGGTTCTATGCATACTACTGACAAGCCAATTAAGGCAGGTTGCTGGCCTCAGGACACAGAGATATTATTGGTTCACAGTTAGGATGAAAGAGAAGTATGCCATAATTATTTCAGAGTGCACTGCAAAGAAGAAAAGGCAATACCCTCCTCCGCAGTAGTAATCAAGGAAAACAAGTGCCAAGCACACTGCCAATCCAATGAAGGCAAGATAATCTGAAGTGTAAAAGGACACAGAGGATGGAGTAGTCGTCATTAAAAATCAAAAAAGAAAAGCCAAAAAGAAAAATGCAGCAAACTAATCAACTTGGTGGTACTATTGTTGGAGTCAGTCCCAAGTACTTTGTAGATGACGGTTGCAATGTGGATGTGTAGAGGTGCTGATGGAGGCTTGGGTTGTTGCTGTTGTTGTTCAATACGGATGTCAGGAACAATAACTTCTTAAAAGACCAGAAGAAGATACTTCTGATGGGAAAGAACTGGGGATGGAGCCAGTTGAGGCAAACTACAAGCAGCTTGTGGTGATACTGGAATGATTCTGATCTCACCAGTAATATGGGTTGTTGTTGCTGACCAACACAATTGCTGGAAACAACAACACACTAGTGACCAGAAGACACTGCTTTTGGTCCTTGAATAATACTGGAACAACTGACACACAGAGCTAAGGCTGATGATGAACATTTTTTGTAAACTAAGTATGCAGCCTATACTCCAGGCATTGTTCTTCAAAGGAAAGATCTTGGTTGAAAACAAAAGAATCAATTTACACCTCAATTCTTTGTCCAGAATGCTCCAAGGAGCACATTGTATTATTCTCAAGCACAACTCTGAAATACTTCTTATCTGAGCTCAATTAACACTCTGTTGCTGTCATTTCACTGTGATTTACAAAGCAACAAACTACTAGTATCAAATATGGTCACATAATATATTTATAATTTATTCCTTCTTGTTCTTCAAAGTACTTCTAATTATTTTGTCTTTATCACCACCAGTAGCACATAGTAGTAATTGTCTGACACAAGCATCTGTGTATTAGGGTGTCTCGTTCTTTCTGTTAAGAAAAATCTTCTCTCTTGTTCTCTTCAATAGTGAAATACAGCTATTGGTGATTTATTGCTAATACTGCTGTCTGAACAAAATTATGCTGGTTATATTTTGGGAGTTCTTCCATCTTGACCTCCAGCAATGGCAATCATTTTCTAAGTGAAAAAAGATATCATGGGGTCCAGAACCCCACTACTAGTAACCAGACGCACATGAATGGCTGTTTTCAATTTGTTCCTCAACAAGTAATTTTTTAGTCAGTAATTGATAATTCATGTCTTCCTTGTTGAATTTCATTGTAGCATTTTTGTTTCATCATATCAAGTGTATTTCATGTTTTAGATCTGATTCTACTAGCTATTAGGCCAAATATTATATCAATTCTATTGCTGGAAAAGAGCAAAATACATTTTGGTTTGTACCATTGAAATCCATATTTTAATCATTGTGTCTTCTTGTCAATACTGCCCTCCTAGTATTTTGGGTCTTTCTCTTTCAATGCGAAAAGCTACTACTAGTATCTGTACTCATTCCTGTGAGTATCATCTTCAAACTCTTATGCACACCCATTCAAATGTATTTAATGTAGTACTAGTAGTAGTATTACTAGAAATTATATTGTTTTGGAATTGTTTGACAGTCAATAAGTAGATGCATTCACAACTCACTGTCTATCTCCTCTTATTGAAACAAAATGCAAATTGAAATAATTTTCTCTTCTACTACACAGTTGTGAAGTCTATGATGATAGTATCATCAAACATGAATTTCACCTATAAGAATATCTCAAGGATAGGAAATCTTGTTTTCAGCAAAAATTGAATCCTCAATTTTTCAAAAATTTCTAGTAGACAATATTAAATTTTCTTGATTTTGAGCCTGGTGAAACCATGGCATTGTTGGAGCATATCTACTACTACTAGTAAACCCACAATTTCTGGTTTTATTGTACCATCTCTTAGCCTATGACAACTATTAAGTTTGACCATTGATGACCTTCAGAAGGAAAATCTATATTTTCAAAATGTTGGCTTTTCACATTTTCACATTTTAAATATAGTATAGCGTGAGCCAAGCAAAAAAAGACAGTTTAAACCATACATT
>CAACVS010000387.1:0-10716 GCA_900660405.1 Pseudo-nitzschia multistriata
ATAATTTTATTTTCATACACACTTAAACATACTAAGAGTACACGTAATCTCGTGCAGTGGTAGTATTACTTCAGTACTATGATCATGGTCCTTGGTCGTACAGCAGGAGTTTGTGTGGTGGGGATTTACATAGAAATACTAGTACTAGTAAAGTGGTGGTTCTTGGGTAGTACTAGTACTAGTAGTACTGGGTTGTTGGATTTTTTCAACTGTTATTTTCCTGCTGGAATATTAGGACATTGTTGCAAGTCAAATTTTGCTGGTGAGTAGTGGGGTTGGGGTTGCAGGCTATGGGGTAGTACTAGGTTGGGGTCATTAGGTACTGGTGGGTTGAATCATTTTGACTGTTAATTTCCGGGAATAGTGGGATATGATAGAGACCAAGAAACCGACGGCTTCAAATGTATTGAATCTTCATGGTCCAAACGGCCATGACAAGTGATTGCGAATCAAGCGGTTCTCTGCCGTCATTTACAAAAACAGGTCAGCTTAAAAAGAAGGCATTGCTGGGAACTGGAACGTAATGACCGGCAGTTTACGGATCGGCATGGGAATGAGAATTTTATTGAGCTTAATTTTGGTCGATCTTTTGGACTCTTTCACTTATGAGACTCTTATTATTGTACTACACTTTCTCTCAGATTCCTTTGTCAATAGGTGAAGAATCCCCGCAACATTCTTTGAATGAGTGTAACCTTGAATTTGTTGGACTTGCGAACCTAAGAGCTTATCTCTTTTTCTTACAATGACCTTTGTATTCTTCTTCGCTTAATTTGTTAACGTTACTCTAATATTCGTTATAACCTTAAGTATGATGCAAAATCCATCTTAATTCACAAAAACTGCTGACTCTCTGCTACGACCAGTACCTGGTACGGTATTTGCACGTTAAAAATTACGGGAATTCAAAAAAGTCGTAATTGCATCACTCGCCACATGAGGGGCCCGAGAACACGCAACTTTGACACAGGTCAACGAACTCCGGGTGTAGCAGAGACAGAGAACTAGGCTGGTGCGACTTGATCCGTTGTACATCATTCGGAGCAGAGCGGATAGTAAAACCTCATTTTACCTCGCACTCAGTCTACGTCTATTTACACAACCGTACATGGTTCACACGGAATGCTAGCAACCTAAGGTATTGGATAAGGATTAGTGCGATTGCTAGGCAGCATAATGATGCAATCAAGATGGGTAAAACTGTCGAATATTCTCTTGTTTATTGGAATTTATTACATTCATTTTCCACACTCGGGTCGCGTCCGTGCATCAAGCACAACATATTCTAGCAAAAGACAGAATGTTTCCAGGCGCTTGCATGCATCGAACAAAACGAATTCTAGTAGAAGGAATAATGATTCAAGGCACGTGCGTGCGTCGAACACGACGAATCCTAGTATGAGGCAGAATTATGCATATGATTTATACCCCCGAGAGCTCGTTGGTCTAGAAGAAAAATGGAATTTGACGCAAAATGGAGCTGACTTCCAGGGTATGAAATACCGACTGAAGTACATTGTGAGCGACTTTATTCTGGAATCTATGTTAAGGACCGTTGCCTATACTGAAGAATGCGAAGAAGGAGGTGTCGAAATCCCATCTTCCCATATGACTTATGAAGTTACTTTCGATGACACACCTCCTGGAGATGGAGGTTTGGAAAGGACTTTTAATATCCAAACAGAGGTCAATCCAGGAGTTGAGGACTCTCTCGTTTACAAGACCGTAATCGATCCAGAAACCGGAGCCAAACTAGCTGAGGTCCGTTTCTGTATGTTGACAGTACTTCGGACGAATACACCTAACCCAATTGGAGTCAATTTTTTGGAAACCGTGGTTGGTTTCACAGCTAATTTGACATCCGGATTCGGGGTCTCAGCCAATGTGGGGCCAAAAGAAAAGATTGTAACAACCGCTGCAGAAAGTTACAACGTAAATGCTTACCTATGTGATGAATACAATGAAGAACTAACGGGCTCGGCGTTGACCAACGCTAGGACACAAGGGCAAATTGTACGGGCCTGCGTAACACCAGATCAAGATGCTCGAGACGATGGCGTTTTTATGAAAGCCATTCAAGACTTCACCTGGTTTAGGGATTACGGAGGAGGACTGGGAATGGTCTCGCAAGTTGCAGTACAGGATTCACAGGCAGCTTCGAATTTATTGACCATACTGTATTGTACACCGGGTAGCATTACCTGCGCTTTTGAATCGATTCTGTTTGCATCTATGTTTTTAACACCAGGTGACGTTTCTGGGACTGGAACAGCTCTTTTGCAACTCGGTGATAGTTCCGAAGAAAGAAAGCGCAGAGGCCTAGAGAGCTCATCATTATCTCGGTCATTACAAGATGCCGGTGATCTTCCCGCGACAGACTTTGGTCTCGAGTTCGACCTCCGATTAGGGGAAGAATATACAGGAACGTTGAAAACAGCCTCTTCTCCAAAACTTGAACTGATGCATTCGATTGCTACCATGGGGACGATTGCGTTGATAAATTTGTTGTAAAAATATTATCTCAGACTTCCCGCTACCAAGCTAACTCAGTTTGCAGATCCCCCAGCTAAGTATAGATTAATTAGAATAAAATAGAATACAACAGAGAAACTAGCCATAATAGCTCTCAAACATTGCAGTATTATAGTTGTACTCAACAATTTATTCGAAGACTCGTCGCAAACATGTGTCCGCACTGTCTCATGAAATGATCTTTATAGCAGCATCAACAAACCGATCGATGGTGTGTTGCACATCGTCAACGGTGTTTGTTTCGTAATACCACGTAGCCATTGCCGAATGTTCTAGAGCACACATGTCAAGCATCAAAGCAATCATCCAGCTATCCGGGGTAATATTTGGTTTCGGTATTCGAACAAAAGCACCTCTATCGTTAATGTGCCGCGGCAGCAACCATGCATAACTTCCTCTTTTTTGTTCATCAATAGGTTTAGGAACAAAATGAGCAATTCTACTCAGCACAAAACACGCTTGGTTGTAGGAAAACCATAAGTCTTCGTCCCAGCCTAGCCATTTTTCTACTGCCAGCTGTTGCCACTCTTCAAGTTTCGTGGAATCGAATTGTCTATCGGTCGTTGGTATCCTGATGTGTTTTTCCGCAGCCATCCTTCTTCGTTCAATGCGTCCCTTTTCGACTTGATCCCAAGACAAATTCCAGTCGTAATCGGTCCATTCTAGAAACTCTGTGACATCGTCCTTGTCGTGGGGCCTGAATACTTGGTCTCCTTGATATGATCTTGGGACGGGAATATACGTTACTCCCATGTCTTCGTCTTCGATGATTCCTATGGAAGAAATGACCGCTGCTATCGGCTCAAAAATCGTTACAGTGTCGGGTATCGTGATTTGAAAATCGCGAGGCAGCACAATACCATAAAAATGCAGTTCGCAATCAAGAATTCTTGCGTACAACAAAAGCATGTGAACGTGAAGCCATTCTGCAGGAGAAAGAAAATACCGTATCCTAGGTCGAACCTCAAAGAGTTTGATGTATGCCCTCACCACTAGGGCCTTGTATCCTTCGTTGTTGATGGTTGAGTGGATTTTTTTAGCCTTCGCTTTGAGCCCACAGTCGCAATCCTTCAGGAAAGAAATGCTCTTGCCAAAGTAGAGTGGGTCGGGTATTCGATCCTTTGAATGGAAGGAGGCCGCAATGGGACTTTTTGGATCAACGGCCTTGTCGAACTGACGCGCGTTTAGCACTTTCCGTAACTCATCTCTGTTCTTCTTGTCTCTTAGCAATTCCAATTCCACTCTCGATCTTTCGGGCTTACTCTTGCGACGAGCAGGCTTGCGAAAATCGTTGTTTCTCTTATTTTCTTTCGTCGCGTCCACTTCCATTGGCAGTCGTTTCGGCCTGCTTCTGCGACTACTGGGTTTCGAGAGGGAGCAGTCTCCGACCCTCGTTATTGGTTTTCTTTTGGCCATCTTCGAACCGCCCGATTGGCGTCTCGATGGATCCCTTGGTGCACTCGCCCGAGGAGGGTGCGGCTTTTGACGCTGTGTGACGGGTCCGCTAGAAGAATGCCTTTGCAAACGCGGTTTTAATCTTGAACTCCTTTGGGAATCGACATGTTTCGATTTCGGTGGTCTCGGTGGCGTTGCCCGAGAACCTTGTTCGGAGGCCTTGTCCCTTTTCGTGCTTGGTGCTTGAGACCGGATCTTTTGGCGATCCCGCAGAGTCCTTGCATCCCTGTGGGTCTCGGGACCGATTGAAGCATCTCTACTGGTTCTGCTCGTGGAGCTATCGCTGGGATATCGATCGGGCCGGCGCGATCCCCTTGCGGCCCTACGGTGTCTGCTCTCCGATGACCTAGATCTTGACCCGGTAGCGGAATGGTTCAGGGAACCGGGGGTGTTGCTCTGAAACAACTTCAGATCAGAGAGTCCCGATCGATCGTCCGTTCCCCCCGAACGATCCCGGGTTTGCACCGTCGATTGCTCGGGACTTACGTTTGGTGGCGCGCCCGAGGCCCCAACGTAGCTAATGATTGTTTCCACAACTTTTTCGAAGGCCATCTGCGTGTCCCGTTGCAAGGAAGGAAGACCAGTGTTCTCCTGGTGCTTGTGCAACAAAGACACCGATCCCTCCTTTGTGTTCTCACTCGTGTCTGGGTCTTCCACTCCCTCACTGCTTCGTCCCTCGGCGGTTTGCTCCTCGATGTCCTCCAGTATTCTGGAAGCCATCTTGAACGGCGAGGAGTTTTCGAGTGTCGTCGACATGCTATCGCTACTGAGCATTCGGTCCAGCGAGTCGAGCGGCGACCCAGACGAAAACACCGCCTTTCCCGATACCGATTCGTTGCTGTCGGGAGCAACGGCGCTCGCCGAAAGTGGGTTCGACGATGACGACGTGGACGTCAGGTACTTATTTTCTGAGCTGGATGAATCTTGCACCATGGTAAAGATGGGGTCCGGTGTCAGCTTTGACGAGGAGGAGGAGGAGGTTGGGAACCTTCGTTCCGAGCTGGAAGCATCTGGTATGGTTGAGATGTCCTGTATCGTGGATTTGCTGCTCCCACCGACACCACCGCTCGACGAAAGGGGATCGGACGGCGACGAGGACGGCACGGAGGCCTTTAGTCCGGAACGAGATGCCGTGCGTGTCGATTTGCTACTGTCGTGCACCGCCTCCGAGGTGTGGTTCGAGAGCGATGACGATGAAGTGGTTGTTCCCCTCCGTTCCGAGCTCGACGCGTCCTGGATGGTAGAAATCTCGTGTTGGTGCGTGGAATCCCGATCGGTGCGGGTCGTTGCTGAGAACGAGTGGATCGCATCCGACCTGTGGTCGGGGGCATCAGTGCGGGTCGTTGCCGAAAATAGGCTGTCATGGGCCACCGCCGAGACCGGATCCGACAGCGACGACGATGCGTTCGACTTCCTCCCATAGAAGGTTTCCACCGTTGTCGATTCGCTGACGGCACCGATGGTTGGGGTCGCGGTGGACCTCCTTCCAAAGAGAGAGTCCGGCGTCGACTTGTTGCTCCTACCAAAAAACGAGTCCGGCGTCGATTTGCTGCTTCTTCCGAAAAATGAGTCGGGTGTCGACTTGCTACTTCTCGCAAAGAGAGACTCGGGGGTCGACCTGCTGGCGGTAGCGCTTTGGGTTGGGTCGGACGAGGACACCGGCGGTGGAGAGGCCGCGTTTGTCTCCAAGTCGTTCAATGTTATGCCGGAGGACTTGCTGCTTTCGGGTGCTGAGGCGGATACGGATGCGGACCTAGATGCGGACCTGGATGCGGACCTGGATGCAGACCCGGACCCGGATTTGCTGCTACCAAGAAGGGCACTCGGGGTTCGGTCCGATGAAACGATCGACGAGGCCGAGACGGACGCAAAGGCGATTCCGTCAAAGCCCGACCGGATATCGTTCGAGGTGGACTTGCTGCTGTCGAGGGGATCGGGGTGTGCCCCGCTCGCAATGTCGCTCCGGTCCAGCCCATCAAAACCCGACCGGATGTCATTCGAGGTGGACTTGCTACTATCGAGGGGAGCCCCGCGTTCGCTCTGGTCCAGCGAATGAAGCAGGGTCGACGCCGATGTAAAGGCCGAGGTAAAGGCCGGTTTCTCCTCTTGAATGTCGGAAACCGAGAGCACCTCATCGTCGCCAGTCTCGTCGGCACCATGCCGAGACATGCGCTCGGACCCAAAAATCGTCCGATCGATGGAAGTATCGAACCTTCGGCTGGAACCGGAAACATTGGATTTTTCTTGCCCCCCATCCGTTCTTGGCGGCGGTTCTTCAAGCGTTTCTAGGGCGCTAAAAAACGAATCGGACGCCTGGATTTCGCTGTTTCTACTGCTGCTGCCGCCGCTACGGCCGCTACCGGCGGCATCTTCCTCCTCTTCTTCATCGACTTCTTCTTCGTACTTGTACTCGTAATCTTCCTCGTCAATGTTGAAGTCGTCGTCGTCAAATTCGTCGATGGCTTCCTGTGGGCTCCCTTCCCGAACGGAAGGGTCGTCGTCCCCTATCTGCTCGTCCGTGCTGCTCGAAAACTGCAGGGGCTGCCAGGTCGTCGTGTACTCGGGATCGTCCGAAACGCTGCCTTCATCAGGGTTTGTGTGCCCCCCCGACGACAGGAACGAGTGGTGGGGGGCCCGGTCGGCCCCCAGGTGGCCGCGGCTGTGGCTGTGGCTGCGGCTCAGGGAGGGGTCCCTCCCCCGGCCGATGCCGAGTTCCAGCGAACCGCTCATGGACGCCCACTCCGAGCCGTACCCACCGATATCGCCCTCCTGCGAGACCCATTCTGATCCGTCTTCGTTGTCATCGTACGAGACGGCGTCTCGATCTGTAGCGGTCCGTTCCGTGTTGCTCCGCGCAAAACTCGTAAAGTTCGAGGTATCCTCGACCTCAGAATGAAAGTCGTCAGCGTCGTAGTGGTCGAGGACTTCTCCCCTGGTCGGCGGAAGATACGATTCCGAGAGAGTCCCGTTGTCGCCGCCGTTGTCGCTATAGTCGGTTTCCCCGTGGCTTGATTCGAGCGAGATCGAATCCACCTTCGGTCGCGGCAAACCATAGCTTCCGGAACCGGTGTAGCTGGAAGCATCTTCGATCTCGGGAGGAGGAACAGAAATACCCTCTTCCCCGATCGGCGAAAGATACGAGTCTGAGAACTCGCCGTCGTCGTACGACTCTTCTTCGTAAGAAATCGAATCCCCTCCTCGTGGTTCGCCATCATCGTCGCTGTTTTCGTATTCTCCGTGCTCGCTACTACTGCTGGCATTGTTGTCGTCATTGTTGTCATCGTTGTGGTCGTTGTTGCCGGTGTCATTAATGTTGTCGTTGTTGTCGCTATTGTCGTCGTTGCTGTTGTAATCAAAGTCAAAGTCGCCAAAGTTCCCTCCAAAGTCGCCGCCAAAGTCGGTTTCGGAGGAGGAAGTCTTGTCGTCGAACTGCGATGGCTCGTCTCCTTGTTCGCCTTCACCTTCGCGTAGGCCTAGGTCTCTCGACCGCTCCCGCCCCTCGCCACCCGAGTGGTGCATTGTGGTGTAGAGCTCTGGCTCTTCCCCTGGGCCGGAATACCCCTGGTCCCATTCCCTCGACGCGGCGGAGGAGCTCTTCTTCAACCGGAAGCGTTCGTGGTGGGAGGAGGACGCGAACGACGAGCTCCCCCGCCCTGTCGACCACCCCTGGCCGTCGGTCGAGGGGGAAGCCGCCGGGGCCGAGGCAGACACAGAAGCCGGGGATCCACGGGAGCCGGGCGCGAAAGACGGGCTCGGGCCCCCGAGCGCGCCTGCTACCATCGGCGGCTCATCGACCCCTTCTCGGGCACCCTCCTCGGTGTCGCTGTGGCTGCGGCCGCCCGTGCTCCATGCAGACCCAGAGTGCGGGAAAGCCTGCGAGTGGAGGGTGTCATCGGGGTTGCCGCCGCCCCTCTCGCTTTCGAAAACATCCCCGTCGTAGAAGCTGCTATTGTGGATAATGCTGCTGCTGTTACTCTTGCTACTGTTCCTGCTGCTACTGCTGTTTCTGCTGCTGTTCCTGCTGCTGTTTCTGCTGCTGTTTCTGCTGCTGTTCCTGCTGCTATTACTATTGCTGTTCCTGCTACTACTACTGCTGTTCCTGCTGCTACTACTGCTGTTCCTGCTGATGTTCCTGCTGCTGTTCCTGCTGCTATTACTACTGCTGTTCCTGCTGATGTTCCTGCTGCTGTTCCTGCTGCTGTTCCTGCTGCTGTTCCTGCTGCTGTTCCTGCTGCTGTTTCTACTGCTGTTTCTACTGCTGTTGCCGCTGCTGTTTCTGCTACTGTTGCCGCTGCTGTTTCTGCTACTGTTGCCACTGCTATTGCCGCTGCTGTTCCTGCTGCCCTTTCTACTGCTGTGACTACTGTTGTTACTGCTGTTATTACTGCTGCTGTTACTGCTGCTGCTGTTGCTGTCGGTCCTGCTGCTGTTCCTTCTGCTGTTTCTGCTGTTGTTGCCGCTGCTGTTGCCGCTGCTGTTGCCGCTGCTGTTGTTGCTGCTGCTGTTTCCACTGCTGTTTCCACTGTTGTTTCCACTGCTGTTTCCACTGCTGTTGTCACTGCTGTTGTCACTGCTGTTCCTGCTGCCTCTTCTGCTGCTGTTGCCGCTACTGTTCCTGTTGCCTTTTCTACTGTTGTTACTGCTTCTGTTACTGCTGCTTCTGCTGGTGTCACTGCTGTTGTCACTGCTGTTATCATTGCTGTTACTGCTGCTATTGCTATTGCTATTGTCAATGCTGTTGTTACTAAAGCTGCTGTTGCTGTTGCTGTTGCTGTTGCTGTTGCTGTTGCGGTTGCTGTTGCTGTTGCTGTTGCTGTTGCTGTTGCTGCTGCTGCTGCTGCTACTGTTGCTGCTACTGATCTTGTTCCTGATCCTGATCCTGTTTCTGTTGGCGGTGCTGCTGCTTCCCGCGCTACTGCCTACGGAGGAATCCATTCTACCGAACCAAGGATCGATCGATGGAAGACCGACCGGCGATTCCCGGGTGGGGCGAAGGGTGCGGTTTGTGGGAGTCTCGGCTCCGTGCTACGGAAGGGTGCTGGTCACGAAGGGGGCAAACAAAGAACAAGGCGCCCGTGCCGTTCGCCATGGTCCGCCTGGCTTCCGGTTCCGTGGAGTGTGGTTCTTGTTCTGGTGTTTCCGTTGCTGCGGGCCGGGGACCAACAGTCAGCCGTTGTCGTTGTCGTGGTGGTGTGCTGTGGTGTTGCCTCGGCGGCGTTCGGGGAGGAGCGAACCGGGAGGAGAGACCGAACTCGGAAATCCGAAGGGCACGCGGGAGCCGGGTTCCGAGCCAAGAGGGAGGTTTTGTTTGTTCCACAAAAAATAGTTTCGGAATCATGATCAACAAATTTGGTAAGCGGAACGAGATGATTTCGTCCACTACCAGTACATAGGGTACACTACGTATGTTACTCTTGCTACGGATTCTCTACGGTATTTATTGCAGGCGCTGATGCAGCTGTATCGTCCCTGGGCAATTCGTAGGAGCTCCGGCGAAAGGACTGTAGAAGCTCTACAGAACGGTACGTACCTACCGGTACTAGTAACAGTAGCAACCGTACTCACCAGTCATAGATCGTTCCGTACGAGTACAAATAGCACATACCGGTACAGTATTGGTATTTTGCAACTAAAATTGCATTATCGTAATTGCCCCCATGCAACGCAAAAACAATACTGAATAGCCCTACCCCATATATTTCTATGTACGGAGACCAATATTCCTCTTTTTTAAACAGTATACTATAATTTGTGTGTAAATTAACTAACAAAAACAGTATTGCTTTTTTTCTTACTGGTAAGATTCACCAGCGTTTTTTGTTGCATTTTCGACCGTTGATTCCCCTTAAAACGTACATAGATCGTGCAATAATACAACTGCTGTTCATTCACACGAAAACTTCGACTGCAGCAGGAGAGCAAAGCAGCAAAGCAAAGCAATAAAGCAAAGCAATAAGAAAGAGGAACAGCAAGCAAGATGACACCCCCAGCACACCAACAACCACCAGCAGGACGCCGCGCAAGCGGCACTGGCGACCAGCCTGTCCCAAACTTGTATCGAATTGCACTTGACGTACGTGAGGAAGAAGAAGCAGCTCTTCGTCGAGAGCAACAGCAACAGCAGCAGCAGCATCATCAACAACAACAGCAACAACAGCAACAACAACAACAACGCGGACGCGTTACTAGTACTACTGGTACTACTAGTAGTCGAGGACGCGGGAGACGCGGGGGGGGACGCCAAGGACGCTTTACTGGAGGCGTTAGTACTGGAGGCGTTACTGGAAGGGGACGCGCTGGTGTTACTGCTGGAGGCGTTACTGGAGAACGCGTTGTTACCACCACTGGAGGACGCGTTGCTGGACGCGTTACTGGACKCGTTACTGGAGGCATTACTGGAGGCGTTACTGGAGGACGTGTTGTTACCACTGGTGGAGGCGTTACTGGAGGGGGACGCGTTGTTACTGCAGGACGTGCTGTTGCTGCTAGTATTGTTGCAGGAAGCAGACGCGTTGTTCGTAGACGCGTTGATACTAGTACTGCAGCAGATGGTGCTGAAGAAGGTCAACAAGCTGCTGCTGCCTTGGAAGAACTCATCAGAGTAATGGATGCTGAAGAAGAGAATGAGGAGGACGAGGATCCTTACTTTGCTGGTGGTGGTGCTGATATTCTTGGTGATGAAGACTTTCTTGCTGAGGATGATGTTCCTGGTGCTAATGATGGAGATGA
>CAACVS010000387.1:13646-27241 GCA_900660405.1 Pseudo-nitzschia multistriata
AAAATTGTGTCAGTAATTATTCTCAACTGATGGGCATCAGTTGAGGTTTTCGATGCTGTGCTGGTGAGTAGGATAATAGCGAAGTGTACGTAGGTAGACTTGTACATGATTCTCTACTGTTGCATTTTTTGTTGCATTTCGTATTAATACCTGCACAGTACACGTCAACGTTCGTTGTATGCTCGTCTCGTTACGTACAGGTACGACGAACGTACGGTACAGTACGTTTGGTAACGTTAAGTAATAAAGACCAACCGTACGAGTACCGTACAATTGTACGAAGTACATCATATTATGATGTGTGACCGTGGACCGTTCGCCTGGCCTGCCCATAACGAAGTACAGGACGGGGTACAGTACTTCTACTTTGTACTGTACGTACGATATTTCTACTTTTATTGGGCACGATTCAAAAAAATACTTTCACAGCAACGGAAAAGTGTGAGCCTCCATCGGCCGCCTTGCTCTGTTTAAGATTCCAACGATCTGATTTTCCATTCAAAAAAACAAGCCTTTCTTGGGTTGCTGCTGCCATGGTACGAGCCCTTGATAAAATACAGTACGTACTGCCGGCATCGGTAATATCGTTCCCATCATCGATTTCTGTTCGACGGTGCAATACAGCAAGTTTGTTTGTGATTCTGGACTGACGCGTTCTGTCGTTCGCCTCTTGGCATTACGAAAAAGCCACCGAAGCCATTCGGGAAACGCAGCTATCGTTCATGCCCTGTCAAACGTAACCGGACCGACGACCAAACACCGAGAACGACTTCGTGCACGACAGTGGTCAATACACTACAAAAGAATCATAGATATCAGGGTCTCTTTCTCGAGCAACCATCATGAGTGACGTAGAGCTCGCAGAGCTGGGGGCGCTCGGAGAGTGGCTCTCGAGCTTTCCCCAGCTCGAAGAATACGTGTCCGACAAGGAAAACAACTTGTCGCTTCTCGAGGACGACAAGATTTTCAGGTCCAACCCCGCCATCAAGAGGTAAGAATCATAAATAGTAGGCACCGTTTCCCGCCTCGCAACGACTTCTTTCTCACTTCTCACCCAAACGTTCAACTCGCAAACCAACTCTCGGTGGCTGTTTCCAGTGCCATGCTGGAGGCCGTGGTAGAGGTATGCGACATCACGGACGTCTCGGTCACGGGCCTGAACGTGGCACCGGAGGTCGATGTATGGCTGACGGTTCTATCGCTGACTCGAAAGACCCCGTCCAACCGGCGAAAGAGCATCGATCCGCCCACCCAGCACTGGAAAGACTGCAACAAACACACCGCACTCGGCAACCTGCTCACCATCGCCGTTTCCCACAAGGACCTGCAACTCAGAAAGGCCTACATCGAGCGAATCATGATGCTCTCTCCGGCAACCCAGCGGCTGCTCATGTCCATGATCGAAAAACKGAAAAAAATGGGCAGCAGGAACAAGAAAACCACGACCCCGAGCACCAAAAAGAATCCCGAGCCACACACGCCGTCCGGGAGGTATGCTGCGGGTTCGCCTGCCTCTGCCACACCCAGCAAGAGGAGCGAGGCAGAGGCACGGTCGCACGAGCGCAAGAGGCCCGGGAGGAGTGGACTCGGTGGTTCCGGGCACTCGCCGTTCCAAACGGCTGAGAAAGCGGCGACGACGACCATGGCGGTCCGAAGCAGAACGCGAAGCACGTCGCCCCAGACTTTTTTGCGACGACCCACGGCCAACAAAGAGACCCCGGATCCGGAAGACACCAACCGCAGGACCTTCCGCAGTGCCTTTGGGAGTCCCCTGCAGCAGCCCTCGGCAAAACGAATACCGCCCCCATCGTCGGAACGGAACAGAAACGGGCGTCATCCTTCCAGGAACATTTTTTCGCCCGGACTGGGCGACACCGCCGAGTACGAGTCACAGGTCCAGGACCTGAGAGACGAAAACGAGGAACTGTCCTACGAACTGAAGAAAAGCCGCGAAAAAGAAGCTGAGGCTTCGACAAAAATTGAAGATCTGGAGGAGCATTACCGCAAGGAAATTCTTAGGGTCGAGAGGCAGGCGAGAGAGCGCGACGACGCCACGGCGCAGAAACACCTCGCCCAGATCACCCAGGTCGAGAAAAAGCTAAAAGAATTGTCGGAAGAATACACAACGGCACGCAAGGAGCGAGACGAGCTCGCCAAGATCAAAGACGAAATGGAGGTTATGTCTCGCAACAAAAAGCTACTCGAGGACACGACCGAACGCCTTAGAACCTATAAGGAAAAGGTCCAACAATTCACTGACGTCAAAGACGCGTTGCAGCGTGAGGAAGAGGCCCACAGCCGGTCCGTCGAAGAAAATCTACGCCTGCAAAACGAATTGAAAAACCTTCAGCCCCTGAAAAAACAACTGGAAGAATACAAGACTAGGGCGGTGGATGCGGAGGTGAGGCTTACCGAATGCCAAGACGAGTTCAACAAGTTGAAGGAAGAGAAGATCGCATCGTCCGAAATCAGCACACACATCGAACAGTACGTGATTGCGCAAGAGGTCGAGATTAAGGAACTGCGCAACAGGGTTCAGCAAAATGACGAGGCAAACAGAGAAAGCTCCGGCGTAGGGGACGGCATAAGCGAGTTGAATCCCGAATTAAAGCTGGAGATTCTGTCCCTTCGAAACGAAAACGAGCGGTTGCGGGCCTTTGCCGATAAGCGCCAGGACGATGCGGTGGCGAAGATGGAACAGAACGTGGAAGACCAAAACATGCTTGCGGAACGCTATAAATCTCAGTTCTTGTCAACTAAGGACAGGCTAGAGCTCACGGGGAGCAGCCTGGAGGAGTCGCAGAAACGAGAGGCAGCGCTCCGAAACGAAGTCAGCGACAAAACCGAGCTCGGAGAAAAATACAAGTCCCAGCTCATGGCCGCGAAGGAGGAACTGGCATCAACAGAAATATCCCTGAAAGATTCGATGAGCAGAGAAGCAAAGCTTCACGAAGAAATCAGCGATAAAACAAAGATTGGAGAACGGTTTAAGTCCCAATTCCTGGCCACGAAGAGCCAGCTGGAATCCACTCAGCGTTCCTTGCAGGACTCAAAAGGAAGAGAATCCTCTCTGAGGCAAGAAGTGGCCGACTCTCTGTTGAAAATCAAAAATACACAAGAGGAAGTCAAAGAAGTGTCGGACGAACTCTCCAAGTGCGCCGAAGATCTCAAAATGAGCATCGAGCGCGAGTCTAAATTGGAAGAGGAGCTCGCGTCGTGGACAATAGACGCAAAAGATCTGCAGCAAAAGTCGAACAACCTGTCTCTCGAGTTGACAAAGAAGGCAAACGAGCTAGAATACAGCCAAAAAAAGGAAAATACAGTGGCTGCAGAACTCACGGAACTGAAGAGCGAATTGCGTATGGTTCGAAAGCGCTGCACTAGCCTTGGAGACGAGCTACAGCATTGTACTCTTGAGTTGGAGCAGTCTCAATTCCGCGAGAGCAACGTTGAAGAGCGTGTGAAAGAATGGATGGAACGAGCAAAAGAATCAAAAGAGGAAGCCGAAAATCTTTCTTCCGAGCTCATGCAACGCACCGCAGATCTCAAAGAATCCAAGGAAAATACGGCGAGGCTCGAGAAACGTTTGTCAGAAAGCTCAGCATTGCACAAAGAAGCGGAGAGGGAAATCGACAAGCTGACCGAGAAACTAGGTGAGACCACCAAATCTCTGGAAAAAACGTGCAAGTCACTCGACCAGAGCATGCAACGATACCTCGATCTGCAGAACAATTTGTCAGACATGACAAACAGGGCAGAAGACGCTGAGGGCATTTCGGCACAGAGAATGGAGCTAGTCCAAAATACCCGAGAGCAGTTGGAGGCTGCCGAGCAAAAGATTGTCGATTTGGTCAAGGAAAAAGAAGATCTCGTCTCCTCTGTAGAAGCATTGGTTTCACAAACCAATGAAGCGAAAAATCTCAGAGAAAACCTGGAGGATGAATTGAAGAAAACTCAAGACTCGCTCAGAGATTCTGGAGAGAAACTCTCGGAAGCCCAAACTTCCATAGACGAAACGGCACGCTCTTTGGAAGATACAAAAGATAAGTTGCACCAAGCCGAAACCGTCAATAACCATCGAGAGAGCGAGATTGAAATCCTCAAATCAGAAAACGAGACCCTCAACGACAAGATATCACTCGATAAGCGTGCTATTGATGTGCTTCGAAACGACTTGCTCGAAGCAAAAAATATGCTTCAGCTTTCACGGGAAGCTGTAGCGGAAAAAGAGGCAAGGGAGAAATTGTTGAGTGAAAGTCTCCAGATTGCCGGAGATTCCGCCATGCAATTGGAGAATGAACTATTCCAGACGAAAGAAAGTTTGAGGTTTGCACAAGACAACAGGAAGGAAGCCGAAGCGAGGGAAGTTTCCTTGCACGAGCAGCTCAATGATTCGGAGACTTCGATTCAAAACCTCACGGTCAAATTGCTCAAGACGAACGAATGCCTGAAAACTTCACTAGAAAATATTAAGGAGATCGAAGACAGAGAAAGCTCGATGAAAGAACAGCTCAACGATGCAGAAGATTCGATCGCAAGTTTGAAGAATGAATTACTCGACATTCAAGGTTGTCTCGAGTCTACACAACAGAAAGCTAGTAAACTGGAATCAAGGTTGAATTTGTCAAACGGAGAACTCCAAGAAGCCAAACATGTAATATCTGAGTTGGAGGATTCGATAGCGAAAGAAGTAGGGGCTCAAGAGGAGATGTTAGCCACCCTCGAAGATTCAAAAGCCGAAAAAGAAAAAATGAAAAAAGAATTCGTTTCTCGCGAGGAAGAATTGTCACAAGCACTGAACTCCGAAAAAGAAAAAGGGAACAAGCTAAAGCAAGAAATTAGTCAAGGAAAAGAAGAATTAAATGCGTTGCAAATTTCTTTGAGCTCTTCCCAACATCGAGAGAAAATGTTGAAGCACGAACTTGTGAAGCTCGAAGATAAAAAACTTGGGTGTGAGGAGGAACTAGCCGCCATGAAGTCGAACATGGAGGAAATCGTCGAACAATCTGCAAAATCAGTGGCGTCGGTACGCGAAATAATGAAAGCCAAGGCTGAAAAGGAGCTAGAGGAACTTCGGCAGAGTATGAATGATCTCCTAGAAAATGAGGGCAAAGCAAAGCTTGAACAGGATATATTGTACAAAGAACAGATCAACAAGCTCAATCAGCAATACAACCAAGAGCTTTTGAGGTTGAAAGAAGGAGGCAACAGCGAGCTTCAAAAATGCACCGAAGAAAAGGACAAAGAAATCGAGGCAAAAGATAAAGAAATCGAAGGATTGAAAAGAGAACACGAAGAGAAGATCAAGGAACTAGAGAGGACAGGAAAGGAAGAAAAAGAAAAACTAATGGAAAGAGGAAAAGGCATGATGAGAGACCTGAAAGAAGAGAAAGAGAAGGAAATCAAGGACCTCACAGACGACGTCAACTTCCTAGAGCAAAAGATTATAGGAGAAGAAGAAGAGAAGATGCATCTAGGTCAGCAATTTCAAGCTAAAATCATTGAATACAAAAAGAAGTTGCAGGTTGCGGCAGGAAGAATCAACACACTTTCTACCAATAACGATGAATTTGAAGATAGAGTGAAATTATTAGAGAGGGAAAAATTCAAGCTTAGAGAAGAGAACGATAGATATCGCCGTCAACTCGGGGGTCGGACAGGATCTGATTCTGCTCTGCATAGTCAGCTAGAAACGCTTCAAAATGAGTTCCAAAATGCAATCGACGAGAATCGACAACTGAAACGAAAGCTACAAGGCCACAACATACACTCTTTGCATTCAATTGGAGAAGACAGCCGTTCGACGCCTTACACAAGAAATCGAGGCAACCAATCAACTTTACTTCAGCTTCGAGTAGAATACGAAGAAACAATAGAATCTTTGAACGACGAAAAGCGCGAACTTATAATGAAAAATTCAGCAGCAATAACTGACGTACAAAAAGCCGAGAAGCGGGCGTGGTTGGTTGAGCAGGACAATGCGATACTGAAACAAGATCTAACCTCACTGCAACTTTCAAATGAACGGTTAGAGAAAGCTTTGGAAGATATTTATCGAGAGAATAGCGTTCCGGGTCATGCCTTGCTCAGTCAAAATAATACGACAGAGTCCGAGGACTCATCTATCATTCCCAGCCCTCCAAGTGAAGAAAGAAAGTCTCAATTTGACGACGCGACAATGACCTCTGACCGAGTAAAAATACGATCAACAGAAAACTCTGTTCTCCAGACTAAGTCAGCATATACAAATGGATCAGGTGAGCTCATGAATTACGACTTGACGTCAACAGATTATGATACGAAGCGCTCTATACAATCTACGTCGTATGATTCTCCCTACAGAACTTGGTCTCCCAGATAAGGTCCAAGTCGTAAATGGGATTTCGAATATGAATATAACTATAACCTTAATCTAAATTGTACAATACTATAATCCTGTAATGTAAATCTATTATACCATTAGCTCGATCCCTACTTCGTTTGAATTTGCAAATTCGGGTCTCCAGTCGTAAACAACCATCCCCAATCCATCTTCTATGTAGCATGCTTTCACATCGTTTTGCCAGAAAAAGAACTTGGGCTTTCCGGCTTCATCCAATTTCGGCTTCAATCCTTCTTTCATCACTTGCTCGTACAGCTTTTTGCGAATTCCTGAAATTTCCTCGTCTTGGACATTGCCTCCGTACTTAATGGTGGCAACTTGACGAAGCGGTTGCCAAACATAATTACACTCAGGAAAGGCACCCTCTTCGGCATCCTCGTCATCCTCCGCAGGTAAGAGAAGGTTTTTGTTGAGAGCTTGGAACTGGGTTGAGAGAGGAATGGACCATGATAGGAGCAATCTATCATCTGATTCCTTGCCATCTTCAGCATTGTCGTTTTGACTCCTGTCGTTCCTTCCGATCTTGACTTCAATCGGTGTCGTTGGTACGTAAATGTCCCTATCATCTTTTGGACCCATGGTTCGGATAACGCATGTAAAGGAGTGATTGGGTACCATTTGTGCGTTGCGATTGTCTCGTGTCCCCGTCTCGATGAGAGACGGTGCAGTCACCAATTGAGGAGGAATTTGGTACACCGCCATTCCTCCTTTTTGAGATATAACCTTCCTAGGCACTTGCTCTGCCGATGGAGTCATACCAATGTGGTACCAGTCCCAGAACCGTGGAGTGATTTGACCTCCAAGCAGCGAGAGCAACGCAGCATTGTTGTCCGCTCCGAAAATGCGATCTACTTGCTTCGTGATTGTTACTTTATCGGAGGCGGTTGTGACCGTTGAGGAACCAGAAAGAACAACTCGCGGTGACCAGAATGTGGGCCATACTACGGAGAGCTCCCAAGACAATTCTGAGACACCTTCTGATACTCTCCTTCCGCCAACAATGGCCAAATCAATGTTTTGATAAAAGTTCTTGGCAGCCCTGATTTCTTCGAATGGATTTGTTGACGAGACTGTCATAGGTGTGTCCCATGACAAGGACCTTCCAAAGTTAACATCAGGAAAATCCAACTTCTGCTGGTCGCTTTCCGAGTCCTTTTGGTTCCTTTTTAGAAGCCTGTTTAACTTTTTGTTGTCGCTGTACAAGACCTCGTTTATTTGTGCTTGCAGAGATTGGGCCATGGAAGCGACCTCAACCGAGTCAAAGGCACCAACACCCAGAGAGAAGCGGTTGTATGACGTCGCCTTTAGTTCAATGCCCTTTCCCGCCTCTCGTTCGGCTACAGGGTCGTATAATTCTTCTTTTTGCTTGTTTCCTCCAAAAAATTCGGCTCCGCCGATTCCTGCTGGACCATCTTCTTCATCTTCATTAACCGAAGAAGTCTGTGGCTTGTCTTCCACAGAAGAAAACAATGGAGCTTTCCTTCCGCATATTCGATGTTGAGTGGTGGGTGATGAAAAACCGTCGACGACGATTCTTGGAATCCACACAGAGAGGAGAATCAGCGCAAATTGCGATATTCTAACTTGACGAAGCGTTGACATTATGCTACGATGGCGCTTTCTTTGCTGCTGCTGCCTTCGAGTTCGCTTTTCGATCTGGTTGAAGTAGTGTCCTCCAATTTTGTCTTCCAAGAACAGATTTCTTCCAATACGGATGATGGTTGCTCGGAATAATCCTGTGTCACTTCGGGGTTGTCAACCACCAAAAATTGTTTCCGTAGAAGGTGTTGCTTGTACCGGCCGGTACTACGCCCATCACCTCCGTTGAGGAGTGCTTTAACGAAGTGCATCATTCATAACGAAACCGGACGATTGCAGATTTTGCCAACGACAACATCAACGTGCGGAATTTGAGACTGTGTCAGTCTTTACGAATATTTTCCACCTGGAAGCAAAATTCGTCGTACTCCTTGGATCGACTCGTTGGATTGAGACCATGCATCAAACGGGAGAAGAGAATGACGCCTTTGCTGCAGAACAAACAGAAGGGAATGGCCTACGGTGCCGTACGGTACCGTACTAGCAGTACGAGTTTGTGGTGTAAAATATCGCGTCCGGTTTATAACAGGTAATGAGTACAATAAATGCGCCAGTTTTCTAGCAGTGAGCCCCTGTCTTTGCTTGCTTATTATTGCTAGCAAAGCGCCAATCAGAGATCGAGAATCCATTAGTCGGAAAGAGTTTTCTTTTCTCTTCACAACCAATGTGCGGCTTGTTGATTTCTCTCCTCACCGAAAACTTGAAAAAACTCTCATTTAATCAACCTCATCATAGGGACCTGTCACCTGTTTAGTTCAACACTTTAACCAACACTAACAGCGCAGTTGATATACAAGACCTCTTCATTATAATAAGAGGAAGGTGATCCGGAAGTAGCAGATCAATCAACCAAGTGGTTTAGGACGACGAGGAATCGCTGTATTCAACAAGCAACGAGGAAATTGACAAAAAATCGCAACAAAAAACAAGTTGCAGTGTAACAAAACAAAAGAGACCATCTTCCCCTCCATAACAGAGACAACCAGTGTGTTGGACATCCTTAATATATCAAATTAGAGTTGATCCAGAAGTTGCAGATTGATCGACTTAGTATTTTGAAAGAAAAAGCAGTTTTTACTGTATTTTGGCTGGAAAATGAGCAACAACAACAACAACAACAACAACAACNAACAACAACAACAACAACAACAACAACAACAACAACAACAACAACAACAACAACAACAACAACAACAACAACAACAACAACAACAACAACAACAAAACAACAACAACAACAACAACAACAGCTGCACAAGCAACACCACCATCACCACAGCAGCCAATGGATCTGTTCAAAATGGATACGCGATTGCACCATGTCCTAGGACTCTTGCTGCTGCTGGTACTATGAACCTATTTGCCATGAGGACCCAGGGGCTGCAGTGCACTGTGAAAAAAGCAATGCAATTTTCTGACTTTTCAGATGAGGAGGCAAGCAGCAAAACACTGCAAAGAAGAGTACAGAGATGCTCTGAAAGAATTAAGGCACCGCCCTGTGAGTATGGTGCCCCACCATTGCCACCAACAAAGGTCTCCAGTATCACCACAGAGGAAGAAGAAAGAAAATCTCCCCCCCTTGTCTGATATTACAAACAATAACAACAAAAACAACAAGCAACCCAACCTTGGGAGGGAGGAGGATCAAGTGGAGAAGAAGCTGAAAAGGGATACAGCTTTACAGTATCATACAAGACTAAAGAAGGATTTCAAGGAGGCTGAGGTTGAAAAGAAGGCCTACATGATAGTAATTTCAAAGGTGAAGTACCAACAATCAAATTTTCCTAAGCCATTCTTGCATAGGTCTATTGCAAAAATTGTAAGAGAAACCAACATGATTTATCATGCAAATCTAAAGGCAGATACGGTGCAGAGACGGCTTTGGCTGGGCTTGGAAGAAACCCCCCCTAAGAAGGGTCGAAAGGTAGTTCTTCCTGAAAAGATTGAAACAGCTTTTATTAATGCGATGACTTCCATAGTGAATCTCGGCTGTTCAGATATGAACGATCAACCAAAACACCCAGAACTACTCTGAATGCTACTTGCGTGGTGCCTCAAAAGTGGACCAACAGTACTGCAAGACCAGCATTCGCTGTTCAAACTATTGTATAAAGTTGTTTGCGATAAAGTAAAAATTGTCACTGGTCATTCTAAGATGGAAGAAAGACGAGCCCAGTGGACAACATATAATAAGATTAACACCTTCTTTGATTCACTGCATGAAAAGCTTGTTGACCTTGGATTTGCTTGAGTACAAATGGATGGCAAAGACGGTGAAGGTGAACTGGTGTTCCTTCCAAACCAGTTGAATCAAATTGTAAATCTTGACAAAAGTGGTTTGACTTTGGACAGCTGTTCCTTTCTAGCTAGAGGTCAAGCATCCACTAGGTGCGGGCCTGCCAGCAAGAACATTGCCTGTGGTGCCAATCGCACAAACAAGAGCAGCGCACAAACCACTCTTGTTGCTGGAAGAAATGTGGCTGGATTTCCTTCAACTGAAGTCGACAGCAAAGAAGGAGGAAGATGACAAGAGAATCCACACAGCTTTTATTGCCAGCGTCCCAAAAACGGAGGGTGTCTATGGTTGTATTGGACGGCTTATGAAACTGCAGGAATGAACGCTGAACAATTTTTTATATATATCGAAGACAACAACCTAGTAGTAATGAAGCTCTCATTTCCAGATGCAGCTGATATCCCAGGACAGCAAGTCCTTTTAATCCTGGAGAGTGGTCCGGGAAGAAAATGCGAAGAGTTGCTGGTGAAGCTTCGTGCAAAAGGCTTTTATCTTCTTCCTGGTGTGCCCAATACAACGTATGTGACTCAACCAACAGACAGAAACTATGGACCATTCAAATCAATGTACAGACAAAATTTGGAAAAGCTTGTTGTGTTGCACCGTCAAAAAAATGGGGAAAAGGTCCATCAGACTGATTTTCCACCACTTGTTTTTGGAAAGCAAAAAAATTGGTATGAACAGGCACAACTTGAGCATGCCTTTCACAAAGCTTTTGCAGTTGAGAAGACAAAGGTGGTATGGGCCAAGATTGGGATTGTGCCTTTTATGAGACAATGCCTTGACAGCCAGAAAGTTGCTCACAAAATAATTATGCTTCCAGATGGTAGCATTGATAGTGACGCTGATCCTAAGATGGCTGTGCTTGTTGAATGGGAACATGGTAATGATACGGCAATCCAAGTACTAAATGATGCTGGATTTAATGGAGAGATTTACTGCAGGTATGCCCCAAGGCTATCAGCTTCTGCAACACCAGTGATGAACAAGAAGGGAACGGCAAAATGCAATTGGGACTATAAAATACTCTAGTGAGCATTTTATTACTAGGACCAAAGGCGACACACTAAACAGCGACGACTACTTCAATAATGCTGAAGAAAGAAAGAGGTGACAGCAGCTTGTTAAGGACCTAGAAACAGTGAAGAAGAAATCCCAAGCAGTTAGTGAGTTGAATGCAAAGGCGACTGCAGTGATTCAGGAATTGGTGTCAAAGGGGAAAGATGTTTACAAGGAGGAAGATGCCAAGTCACTTCCAGTGTCAACACTCAAACTGTTGTGCCAGTGGAAACAACAGAAGAAGATCCCTGCAAAGAAAGACAGTGTATTTGGTATGTGGAAGCAAGTCAGGAATCTCCCTCCTGCAGAGCCTTCCTGGAGGGACTCTGATGAAGCTCAAATGCAGAACCTGAAGGAAGAAGACATCACAATCAGGGATACTGCTCTAGGAAAGGAAAGAGCAAGGCTCCAAAAAGAATCCCTGAACTAGTACATTGCAAGCATGACTGAAGAAGAGAAAGCTGCATGCAATATGCCTGTTAATGTGCTTGAGGGACTGAAGGAAATGGTTGTTGGTGAAGTTGCTGAAGTGTAAGAGCAGTTTCCAGTAGTTAGCGCCTTAGAGACGAGCGCTCCAGTAGTAAGTGATTTATGTTAAGCGAAATCTGTTCTTGGAATCAATTTTGATTTTGATTTTAATTTTAATTTTATTCCATGCTAATAAGCAGTGTTGGAAATTGATTTTGTTTCGCTGATCTGAATTCTGAGAAAAAAAAAGTGAGCTGGGAAATCAGAGCAGTTTCCAGTAGTTAGCACCTTAAAGACGAGCGCTCAAGCGCTCTAGTAGTAGTAGTAGTAGTAGTAGACCCTATCAAGCAATATCCAAGTGGTTGTTCTCCTCATCAATTTTACTAGATGTGTTCGTTGAATTTTTGCTTTCAATGGAGGAGGCGATACAAAAAAAGTAGTACAAGTAAATCATATAATTTGTTGTACAGAAGTAGAAGAATGGTAGTAATTATCATGACGACTTATTTAGTCTTGGTATGAACAATCTTTTTGCTTTCCTTCCAAACTCTTCGTCTCGTGCATATGGATAATATCTCCGTATGATTTTACTTTTGAGACTTTAACAAGCACTTTAGTTATTTCTCGGTAGATCTCTTCTTAAATGATTTGAGTATTTTGACATCTCTTCCTGTATTCAACTGCAAGTGTTCTGATTTTTTTACAATTCGGCTTGAAGCCTTGGTTCTGTCGCTGTCTTTCTGATTACCTTTCTGTAGATTTAAATAGTGTGTAAAAAAGCATTTCTTGCAGAGCATTTGGCGTAGCAAGATGATTTTTCTCTGCTCCGTGTGCTTAACAATGTCTTGACAAACCGGACAGTTCTTCGAAACCTTACCACCATGGCTACTTTCGCTGTTTTCATCGTCATCGTCATCGCTCCACACGGAAGTTTCTCCATCACGGTCATCATCTTCCTCATCTGTTTCATCGTCCGACGCATTGTACATATCGATCAAGCGACTACTTGACCACATCCTTTGTAATCCAGAGGGTGGTGATGGATTTTTTTCCTTCACCAAATTTTTTAGTCGCTCCATTGCTAATATTGCCAGAACCCCCTGTTTCAAGCGAGATTTTGATAGACGTTTGCGTCTGGTGCTGCCGTCGCGTTCAGTGTCGGAACCAGGATTTTCTTCCTTGTTTCCGGTTTGTTGTTTTGTATCTAGTGATGAGACTGTGTCTGAGCTTGCATCCAAAATATGGCTTGCATCTATCTCGATTGTTTTTTCACGATGTTGTTCATTGCTCCGGCTCTTCTGGGTTGAATCATCAGCACTGATACCACCATCACTACCATTGCCATCATCATTACTGGAGGACGATGAAGAAGAAGACGAAGATGACGAGGACGACGAAGATGATGGCGACGATGATGGCGACGATGACACTGATGATGATGAGGACAACGACAGAGACAGCGACGATTCGTCGTTGCAATCCCCTGGCGAACGGGGTGGCACCACCAACTCGTCATTATTTAACTTCAAATTTTTCGCGGAATTCGATATAGCCGTCACTTGCGCGGAAGCCAGAGAGCGCACTTCAAGTTGTTTTGTTACCTTTGACTTTGAATCGACTGAGACAGATGGTTCAACAAAAAATACTTGTTTTCGTCCCTCGCAACTGGAATCCCGCCGATCAGAAGAGGTCTCAGTATGTACCAATTCGTTTATTGGCAATGCATTCTCCTCTCCTTCTCGTTTCTCTCCTGATATTGGTAATGGCAAAGACGGGGAAGAAGAAGAAGAA
>CAACVS010000388.1:5599-31728 GCA_900660405.1 Pseudo-nitzschia multistriata
TACTACTACTACTACTACTACTACTACTACTACTACTACTACTACTACTACTACTACTACTACTACTACTACTACTACCAGCATTAGTAGTAGTGCTACAGAGCAAGAAATGAATCTCATTGGTGGATGCTCAATACCACTGCTTTTTGTAGGACTAACTCCCAACTGCTAGTACTTCTTACTCCTCAACAGGAACCCTGTCAATTAATTTWTTTTTGGGAAAATTACAATTCCCAGGTCCTTCTTTTTGATTTTATGATTTAGATCACAAAAAATGTGATCAAATCTGATCACAAAATTGCTGAATTTCTCTATTGCATTTTTTGTACTAGTCRATTTTGATCACTTTTTCCAAAATATATGCCTTTAATTAATGATGTTATTCATTTATATCTAGGTACCATATTCAATTTCATGCCTACTAGCTAGTAGTAGTAATTATTGGACCAACCAGCAGGAATTAAATATACATCTGTCACCAGTCATTACATCATGATGATAATAATGTTACTGTCACCAGGAATCCTTGCCGAACTGAAATGTACTATTACTAGTACTAGTACTAGCTAGTAATATACTTAACAATACTATAAAAATAACAATACTGGTACTAGTACAAAGTATAGTACCTATGAGAATTTTCCAACAGATAAATTTGTGATCAAGATTCTTGATCATAGTTGACTGATCACAAATTTKTTTTTCTGATCACATTTTTTGTGATCAAAACCAATCACAATTCTCAGCGCCATGAGGGGGGCCTGGGAATCTAATTCCAAAAAATTGAAATCGAAATGGTTCCAGTTGAAGGAGTTATTCACCACAAAGACTGATTGCACTATGCACTACTACTAAAAATCATGAATGTTGAAAAGAGAAAAGAATACTAGTAGTAGTAGTACTAGTACTAGTACTAAATTGGTGTTGTTTTTTTACTGGAATTATCAATGGAAAGGGGAGTCTGAGGGTGCAGATACTACTAACTAGTAGTAACACTAAAAATCCGCTATGAAGTTTTTTTACCAAAGGATAGTACAAAATGAATGGCTGTTTTTTGGGACTATACACTTTTTACCAAGTAATGTAGATTGCCAATAGTAGTTGCTGTTTCTTTAAAAAAAATAATAGTTTAGTTGCTGATATGCCGTCTGATGTGTGCTGCTGGAAACGCCCCTTGTTTTAGTAGTAAGATGACGTTTCGACTTCCACTTGCAGCGCACCGCAAAAGAGCTAATCAGCGAACATGCCATYACGTACTCGTACTACAATGAAGTAAAACTTTTTTTGAGTATGGTACGCACCGTACGATACGATACCATACCGTACGAGTTTCTCGGATGGCGGAGTTTGCAAACCACCATTTTTTTTAATTCAGTTCCGCGTGAGGAAACTGGTTACTACGCTCTAGTAATATTCAAAAACCTCATTTGAGAAGGATACGATCATCCTCAAAAGGATTGGATCGAATGTTGGCAGGACTTCCAATCGATTTACAAAAAGATAAAACATGTTGGGGCATCGGATTATAAATTCTACCTTGGCCAGGAGGCTTACAGAACTTCGTCGTCGTTCATATTCGTTGTTGTCCAAGTCACTAACCTGTGATCACCTGACGTCCTCTATCGGCACGACTGCCAAAGACTGTAGATATTCGACTTCGAATCACTTTGACTCGAGTGCATCTCTTGATTGTGGCCTACCTCGTTGCAGCAAAGAATTGGGGGATCCCCTACCATTTGACGAACATGCTTGTTCGGTCTCGCTTCCAACTTGGTGTTCGGTTGTCGGTTACGAAGAGGGTGATCAGGAGACGGTAATGGCATTGAAAACTGGATACCCACGCTTTGTCTATCATCCGTATGTCCTACAGCTGATGGAAGTGATTTTGGATATGTTCCCGAATAGTGATAGCCACAAGGAAGATTGCTTGGTACTTCCGACTAAGGAAGCTGCTTTGAGGTGTCAGGCCTTCTTGCGGGAGAGTTTGGAACAGAACAATATCGGGAACTCTTTTTCGAGTACTCATTCTGCTACTCGGGTAGACAATGCTTTAATAGAGCGACCAGAATGTGAGTCAACTTCGATGGGAAAAGAGTCTGGTTCATTCAACAGTAAAATTCGAGTGGTCTCTTTAGAAGATGCAGGTGTCCATGCTGTGTTGTTCCCCGCCGAAACATCCGCTGGGACTGAAGCCAAGGCTTATTGGCAACACACAGGTGAACTCGTCAGTAGTCGACGAGCTGAAAAAGGACTGAATGTGTTGGGAAAACAATTTTCGAAACGAGTTACGTGTTGTCCAATGGAAGGAACACCGACTATCTTGCATTCCTGTGACACCTCGATCTGTTCGAACGAAGCTACATCGGGAAGTGAAAGTGCATTGTCACACGAACAACTCAAAAAGCGAATATCTAGTTGGACAAATGTAGAGAGCGACAACGTGTTTTTGGTTCCTAGTGGTATGGCTACCATTTATAAATCACTAAGATCAGCTCGTCGATATCAGCTGGCCAAGAATCCATCCTCGCTTGGCGGAACATCGATTGTCTATGGATTTCCCTACCTTGATACCCTTAAGATGTGCTCTCGGAAAGAATTCTCTCCTGCTGGCGTCGAATTCTTTGGGAAGGGTGACGAAAACGACTTGCAACTACTCACGCGAATATTACAAGAAAGGGAGGAGAGCAGCTGGTCTGCCGTGTTCACTGAAGTCCCCTCCAATCCTTTGTTGCAATGTCCTGATTTAGAAGCTCTGAGGAGCTTAGCGGATGAACACGATTTTTGCGTTGTTGTGGATGACACGATTGGAAATTTTCTCAATATTGACCTCCTCCAATCCGGATTGGCTGATGCTCTATGTACATCACTGACCAAACTTGTTTCGGGACGCGGAGATGCAATTGCAGGAAGCGTCATCACCAATCCAAACACAGAAAAGGGAAGGTGGATGAAGGAGGATTTGGAAAAAGATACAGATATTTTTGGAGGCCTACACGAAGCTGATGCTATGGCTATGGTCCACAATTCCGTGGACTTTCCAGCACGAAATTCCCGGATAAATGAGACGACTGAACTCTTGGCAGACTTTATGAACGATCACCCTGATGTTGATGTCGTGTGGTACCCTAAATTCGTGGCGCCCCTTTTTACGAGATACCAACAAGCAGACGGTGGCTTTGGAGGCCTATTCTCTATACACTTGGGTCCCCACATCTGCCAGAGAACTTTCTATGATCTATTGGACGTAGCGAAGGGGCCATCGTTGGGCACGAATTTCACATTGGTCTGTCCGTACACTTTGTTAGCGCACTACCACGAATTGGACTTCGCCATGAGCCACAATGTTCCGCCAAATCTGATCCGAATAGCGGTGGGCCTCGAAGACTTCGACGAATTGAAAGAAAAGTTCGCTTTTGCACTTGACAAGAGTCGACTACACCCAAAACTCCCATGCTCATGAATGATGTCGTAAAAAAWTTTATTAGACATAATTTTGACTCGCCGCGACTCAAACTCTTCGGCGTCATAAGAAACATATTAATTATTGATTTTGATGAAGCATAAAATGCAGAAAAGAAGCGCAATCTTCTTGAGCAAATGCATAGATTATGGTCATACATTGCTTCTCGGATTCAAGTTGATGATAGCTTTCACAATTGTCGCACTCTTTTTGTGTTTTAAAAATATTACTTATGCCTTCGGACCGATAAACTCTCCATCAGCCTTGTGACTAACACTGCTAATTGTTCCTCCACTTTCCTTGAAATCAGCCCAGCTTTGGTAATGAGCGCAAGTCTTGTGAAAATCGACAGCTTCTTTGTTCTCGTACACTTCATAGAACCAGAATTTGTTGTCTTGGCTCTGGTCTCGCAGGACATCTTCGCAATCAGTTATGGTGAAATAGAGGAAAGTACATACAGAGACAATAAGAACATTATGTGTGAAAGAGAAATTAACACAACGAGAATTCCAAGGAGGTTTCGAACCCTTTAGCCCCAGCATCAAACAACAGTTTTGTTTGCATCATCCTCTAGGACACTACTGTGGTGCACACCATTCGGCAATCGTACAACATACCGAAACGGATGCAACCGGGTTCCTTGCGTGAGCACTCCGCATTGTTTTGGATCATTTTCAGGAAGTCCTCCATTCGGTCGGGTTGGATTTCAGCCTCTACAATGACTGAAAATGGTTTCGACGACATTTTTAGGCTGGTGGTAGAGTAAGAATTTCGAGCTAGAGATGATACCGAGGATGCGGCCTTGTTGCTAAATGCGGAAGATGATCGAAGCAGTAGAAGGCAAGAAGAGGTCAAGAGCTTCATGGCTGATAAACTGCTACGGTACTGTATGAGATAGTATGTGAATGTGCCCAGGTATTTCGGGAAGCGAAATGTGTTCTGCTGTGCCAAAAGCTACAACTCGTACTACCGGGATTCTCTGTTCACGTGGGGAAGAGAGAACCAATCTTTTAGGTACCGAACGGGCACATAGCGTCGTTGTAAATAGGAGCACGAGTACATACCACACAAACCTCCCCAACAAGCCGTCAAAAAAAATCTTCAAGGATCTCTAAGATCTCAGATATTTTTCCTACGGTACAGTAGTACGAAATTGGACTGGTACGTATCGTACGTATTAGTACCTACCATGCAACATACTGTACTCAATAGGGGTGTGCAACGTTCAACGCAACGCTATTTGACGTTCGCTGCAATATCAACTATCAGGGTTAATTGTTGTCGAACGAAACCTCAGAGGGGTCTATTTAGTCATTCTGAGATAGTCGCGTATAATCGTGACTCGAAAAGTGTAGCCATGGCCAACCAAAAAAACTGCAGTCATAGGATAAGTTACCGTACGTACCGTACGGCTCGTACTGAGTAGTGACTGATAAGAAAAAGATGATGATGTACCATGAGTTGATACACAGTACTCGTAGTACGTACCGTACCTCCTGGTACCACCAGAAGTTGACAGCCGTGATTGACGCACGAAAAGAAATAAAAAAATGAATACGGTACGTACTTACTTGTACGATACWACGAAGTACAGGAATCAGTGTTGTTGGTGTGTTCTTCATTTGTCGACTGTTACTGTAAATACCATAGTACTTCTAGTCCACTTGGGATACAACCAATTGACCTATTACAATTCTCGAGTTGCTCAGGAACAAACGAAACAGAAGAAAATGACACCGAGGAGATTAGTTGCTGCATCCTTGCTGCTGGTCTCTCTGAAGACGGCCCCGCTGAGCGCGTGGGTGCCCATGGCAACGCCCAACAATGATTTCACAACCACGGCTCTGTATGCCAAAGAACAAGCTCCACCGAAACGGCGATTTGCGCAAGCTAGAACTACAAAGCAGCCTTATGCAACGGATTCAAAGCTTGGCTCGATGCACAAAGAAAGAATTAAAACAGCTGGTCGAAAGGGGACAAAGAAGTTTGTTGACCCTTGCAAAGTATTCGTTGGAAACCTCCCGTTCGATGTCGACAAAAACGACCTTGCACAATTTGTATTGGACACAATGGGACAAAACCGGATGATATTGCACTCCTTTAAGGTAATCGAAGATTGGAAAACAGGAAAGAGCAAGGGTTATGGATTCATAGAATTTACCGACCCGATTTTTGCCACCGTGTGCATGGACGTATGTGACGGTAAGATGTTGAATGGACGACCGGTTAAAATTTCACAAGGAAAGAAGAGAGACAAAGAAGATCAAGTTTTCGTCAACAAAAAGAGAAAGAAGGCCGAAACTGACGAAGATAAGGCCATATCAAGCGCGCTAGACGAAGCAGAAGATGATACCGAAGAACTTGAAATCGACGACGACGGAGTTGCAATATTCGATGACATCAATGACGATGACATCGAACTTGATGCTATGCTTTTTGGACTGGATTTGGATGACGACGATGAACAGGACGACGGAGTGTTCCTGGAGCGAGGGTCCAAATACGAATACGACGATGATGAAAATCTGAATAGAGAACAAAGAAGAGATGCTGCTCGAAGGCGTAAGAAGAAGAAGCTGCCGTCAAAGGGATTTGGGTAAAACCAAAAGGATAAAGCCACCGCAAAATGTTCAATGTGACGAGCAGCAAGCTTTTGTGATGGAAAAATGAAAGAATTTGTATTTTCTATGATCCTGAAGTCTACCTAMTCAATTTGAGTAGCACATGGAAATGTAGGCTCAAGATCTTATTTTGCGACTTTTTAAAATTTGGGTTGCATACAAGAATAGAGCGATAGATCTTTGGCGGGTAGTTAGAGATAACAGTAAGAGTACTCCACAGTAAAACCGAGTAATGTTCGCAGTTTCAAAAATGTAGCAAACAGGATATCCACACTAGTTTTGAAAATGCTGGAAACCTGTTGTGTACTTGGGTACACCACTAGAAAAATCCGTAGAMGAATTCGAACATTTTWGTGATAGTGATTCGACAGTGTAAATGATGACCATATGCTTCCTTTTGGACTTGGAGGCTTCTTTCGGTGCTTTTCCCTAAATTTTGGTAGGAAGAGAAAATTCAAGCAGTTCCGGAAATGTAGAAAAGAGGCCTCCTATACCACTAAACAACTCTTGAATGAAGCCGAACATAATACACCAACAACTTCGACGGCGTTCGTGGCTGACGTACTCTTGGTTTTGCAACAAAGGCTTCCTTTTGTGCTTTTCCATGTGATTTGGTAACAACGAAAATGTGGCCGATTTTTCCAGTTCGATGAGTTCTCTATGCAACGTTTTAATATTTTGTCCAAGACATCACCAATAGCAATAATTATCTAAGTCTCACTGAAAATAAAAGTGCACTAACGCTTGTCCACTCAGAGTACCGTAGTCAGCGGACGCTTCGTTGTGGAGATGCAACGGTTCCAATAGTGGCTAACGACATCGATATTTTTGGCTGTTTTCCCTTTGTTGTAGAAGAATCGAAGTACGACAATTGGCGGACCCACAAATGAAAGTGCGATGTCCCTACAAACGCATTCCGATTTGTTGGAGACGTCTTGGTCATTGAGATTTTAGTATCACTATGGTGGACATGGTGGTTGGGAATGATGATTGACAATCACGAAGTATGAAGTTTTCGAAGTGCTGTCCCTGTAGAGCCTAGTAGGAAACATACAGTTACAGGGACCTCGACGTAAAACTGGTACGTTAATACCCCGCACGTTCGTATCATCATCACTCCTTCACTGCAGCTGTGATTTGCCACATTCTCGACTATGCAGAAAGTGAGATTGTAAATCAAGAATGAGACTAGGAAGTTATTGGATTTCCTTGGCTTTCGTTTACCTTGCTTTAGTGAGGAGAAGTATTGGAGGGGAAAGCACATTGGATCTAGAGATTAGGGGGGAAAATGCCACCGGTTTGCCGAGCGGACTCTATTGGAACAACTTGAGTGTGCAGACTTCGGATGGCACATTCTTACTCCGTCGTTGTTGCGGTTGTGTCGAGAACGGACACATCTGTGGGATTCTTGGACCAAGCGGAGCTGGAAAATCAACGACTCTTTCTGCTTTCAGTGGGACTATATCCCCGTCGAGTGGATTGGAAGTAAATGGCGAGATCTTTTACTTTGACAAACCAATGCAAACGATGGAGCCGCTGACGGTACAAGGAGGACACGTAGCATGGATGCAACAGAAAGACAACTTCTTCGATATGCTTACGGTTCAAGAAACACTCGAGTTAGCTGCTTTCCTTGAGTTGCCACAACAGGTAGAGAAGGAAAGGAGTCGGCGTGTGAAGTCGATCATGGAATCACTGGGTTTAATGAAGCTCAAAGATAGAAGGATCGAAGACTCGTCAGCTGACAACGGCTTGTCTGGAGGCGAGAAACGCCGCTTGTCGCTTGCGTTGGAACTCGTGTCGATGCCGAAACTATTTCTTGCTGACGAACCTAGTTCAGGTCTTGATTCAACGATGAGCAAAAAAGTTGTAAATCTGATCCAAAAACTTGTGCGGGAACGAAATATTCCTTGTATTCTTTCGCTGCATCAACCACGTTCGTCTATTTTCAAGATGTTGGACTCTCTCATTCTTCTGGGCCCTGGAGGATATGTCTGCTACCACGGAAAGGCCAGCGAAGCTGTATCATATTTTGCAAGTTTGGGATATCAGTGTCCGGAGCAAACGAATCCAGCAGAGTTCCTGTTGGACCTGGTATCGGTCGATTCGGAAGATATTTTTCAAGCGAGAGAGGATGAACTCCGCGTATCACAATTAGCAAGTTCGTTTGCTGAAAGCCAACATTCTATGGACAGCTTTGCTGTTTCGGAATTGAAAACGAAGAATTCCATTATCGAAGAAAAAGCAAAACTTAGCCCCTCTACCAAGAGAAGGGAGCAACCTTTTCGGGGGATCAGAAGATTTGGTCGGTTGTTGCTCCGTTCCTGGAGGCAAAATATTCGCAACTACCGTGTGAACCTGTTTCGCCTTGTCGCGTCAGGAGGCAATGCTTACCTATTTACCAGAATCTTTCATTCAATCAAGAAAGGAAGTTTCACTGCTAAATCTGTTGCAGATCGCGTTGCCTTGCTTTCGTTTGGTGTTATCAATATGAGGTTCGTTGCGAAGCAAATTGTGAAAAATGTATTCTTGAACTGCAATCAGGTGCTCAAACCTGTCCTTTTGAACAAAAAATTTCTTCGTCCTCACTATGTATCCGTCTTTCATTTGAATTCCGCATTGCCAGCATGATGTCACTCATGAAAACAATCGACCTATTTGCGAAAGAAAAGCCGGTAGTACAACGCGAACAGCAACGACGTCAATATACTAGTTTGGAGTATCTATTAGCCAAAACAATTGCTGAAATACCGCTCGACACGGGTGAGTGCTTCGCTACCTAATATGAAATGCAAAACCATCACATATTGATGCACAAGAGATGTGGAAATTATTGAAACTCACGGTTCTGAGCTGTGTTCTGCCTGTTGCTGCAGTCTTTGCTGTTGTATTCACTTTTACTCTGAAATCCCTTTGTGGACTTCGCATTGGGCTTGAAGCTCTAACTGGCGTATTCAGCCTCATGACTGCCACAGGTGCCTCGTTGGGTTTCGCAATAGGAGCTCTTAGCCCAACAGGCGAGACAGCTATGATAGCTGGCATACCAATCATGGTTGTAATGATGACGGTAGGAATCATCAACCCCGCTGGAGTCGACAAATCGGAACCCCAGCCAGTCGTAGTCGAAGCGTTGAAACAATTGAGCCCAATTGCACTTGCTATCAAAGCTCTTTGTTTGGCAGAGTATCGTGGGATGGAATTCTCGGATCCATTGCAAGAAAAGAATCATAATAAATTGAATATGTTTGCTAGAGGAAGGAGTCTCCTGCAAGATTTGCCAAAAATGGGCGCCCTAGCGTTAGTCCAAAATGGAGATCAAGTCCTCGATGAGCTTGGATTGAGAGAAGAAAAATACGATGGGACAATGAAGCATCTTGCAATCCTCTTATTAGGCAACTTATTTCTGAGTTGGATTGGCTTGAAGATGCATGTATCCTCAAATAGTAGTTTTACCTTTGATTCACAAAAGACGCGATATTAATACAACTTCTTGAGTACAATAATTTGTAAACTTGAAGAGTGTAGTTAAATCTGTCCAATTTTACTTTTTTTGGACGCGCACTTGTGATTTTATATTTGAAACTGGTAGCTGCTAATGCATTGGTAAAGATCAGATTGACAGCAGTACAATATTGTTGCTGAATGAGGGGGTTGCATATTAAACTTGTCACTCAAGAAAAAGTTGTGTATCATTGAAGTAGAGTCCAATGTGAAAGAGAATGGCACTATACTGTACAATATTTTATTTGCAATGCCCTTCCCCCCCAGGAGTTCTAGTATCTATTTAGTAGTAGATAGTACTAGTACTACTATTTTCTATGAGACCTGGATGTGTGTGGTCATGGTGGAGAACCATACTATTTTTTTTCTCTGGAGAAATATAGTATGCTGGCACAAAGGAGGGCCAGGCATTTAAAGTTTTACAAACCTGATTTCATTCTTAAAAATTTATGTAGATGTTTTGACTTTCATGGTTGAAACAAAAAAGCACATCTAAAATCAGTCATTGACTTTACTACAACTGATCTCCTAGTAGACAACACCAGTGTACGTTTCCATACTTCGCATTTTTTAGAACTGCAGAACCATAAAAAATGGGGGTTCCCAACTTTGCTTTCAGCCAGTCTCATAGATAGTATGTGGAATCATAAGTAAAATAACTGATAAAAACTGACAATGTGCAAGTAATTTGCTGGTGTCTAACTAAGTGCAAGGAGAAGCATCCACCTAAAAAATATTTGTGGGTTCCAGCACTCTAGTACTTCTAGATTTAGGTTGTCTGTGAGGAGGTCTGGAGTGCATTCTAGTAAGCAATCTAAAAATTGGATCTAAATAACCTTTTTTTTGTTCTGTCAGCCTTTCAAAGGTAGATTACCTACTAGATCAATAGGAATCACCCAATGGTTCTCAACCTTGTTGAGAACAATCCACAGACACAACGATCATGACTCACGATGGACCCATTCTGGTGTATGTCATTGTCCAGAATAGTATTGGTCACTAATCTGATCTTCTCCTTGAAGTTCTTATCTATTCTCCTTGAAGTTACTTATTCACAGTTAAAATGCCATTCTCTTCCCGTTTAATGGAGGATTCTTGTCCTACTAAAAACTTCCCATTATTTCCTAAAAGAAATGCCACAAACAGCCTACAGTGTCAGATACTTCTTTGGCTCCCTTCTGTCATTCCTGTTCACCACAAACCAAATTGACACATTTTTTTTTACAACCACCAGCAAAAACCAACCCCAGTTGCACCTCCACAACCACTCCTTGAATGGAGGCGCCACCCCTAAGAGCAGCTAGTACAAGCATTCATATCCCCCAAAGGTATGATTCTGGGCATATAGTACCCCTTCTAGTTCACAAGATTAAATATTGTACTATAKAGTTGGCATTTAGATCACCAATACAGTTATTGATTTTGGGCTATCTTTTTGCGTGTAATGACTACTTTGACAAAAACTAAATACATACAAAATGCACATGCTCAGTACGGTAGCAAGCAAAACTATTTGGTTGCATGGATCTGAGATTCAAAAATACAGGATGTGCCAGCTGTAAACTGCAGTACAAGCCAATTTTGAATCCCATGAGTCATTACATGGTAAAAAGATAGCCCAAAACCGACGCACAGTACAAAAAACACSTAGGGCAATAAGAGAACTTCAACTCACTTGAACCGATATCTTTTTCCCCAATGGACGCTTAAGTATGGTAAGCACATGATTAAAAAGAGAATTCAACGAGCTTTCTGACGCGGTGGGGGAGTAGGCCGTCCAACRAACATTGATCGATATACATGTACATATGTCCAGAATTGCTAATGTACAACTGGGTTGGCCAGAATTACTCTGCCAACACTATACGATAATATCAAGATTTTTTAACAAAGCTTCCCATGGTTCATTCTAACCCAATTGTGGGCATCCCACTTTGAAATCCATCATTGGGGGTAATTTTTCAAAAAAAAAAAATAATCCAAGTTGTAGTGCAATTAGCACCCAAGTTGTGGTGTAATGAGCACCTTAGAGTACAATACTAGGGACCAGTCATGAGCCCACCAGACTGGACCTACACATATGGACCAGACCTAAACATTGGTATGGGGCCCCTATATACTACCTACCACTGCATACTAGTACATACTACTAGTACATACTATACATACTGCTGAAGCATCAAGAATTCATATTCTTGATGACATCCCAATTCAACAGAACTTGCTGCTGAAGAACTTAGTAGTAAAAGACGCCAGCTATGCTCTGTTCTGAATCACCTGTAGATTCAGTGCTAGGATCTACAGGGATTAGGAACAACCTAAAGTGCTTACTATCTCCTGTAACACAGATTAACATGTGAAGGGATGTTAAGACTTTAGATACCAGCAAATAAGATTTATAGTAAGAATTTACGCTTTGCGCATCTTTTAAACTCAGTAAACGTCATTTCATGCATGTGGGTTAATCCATCAATAACCCACAAATCTGTTTATATCCTAACAACCCCCCCCCCCCAATAAAACAACAATACATACTTCACATTAATGACTTACTTCCTCTGTCTRACAATGACCATCCATTGAATCCAATTTTGCTGTCCATTTTTTAAAATCTCCTTATTTACTTAAAACCTATCAAATAGTTTCATTTAACCCCCAATAAAATATGACCATTTAGAACACATAGGATCAGTGCTACAAACTGGAAATATACACATGCTTCATTAACCATTATTTTATTTTTCATAGTATGAAACTACACACTATTGAGAATGGTACTGTGCAATTCGTTCAATACAAATGACCAATACTATGAGAAAGTAGGCCATACTTATCCAAAGTATGGCCTCTAGAATTACTTAATCTTGGCTATCATGTGCAAGTAGGGGCATATCAAAATGACTGTTGGAACCCTCTCAACCAGTAAAGTCAAAATGCCCTGATTGAAGGCTTACTCCAATCTACTATTAGTACAAGTCTAATACTAGTAGGGATAGTAGCACATAAAAACACTTTTGGACAAGATCAGTATTACAAAAAAGAACCATTCAAATTGACCAAAAATTGAGCTTATTTCTGAAACAAGTACGCAGCAACAGTTCGTGGCAACAGTACGTGGGATCAGTTGTGAATCCTCAGGACCAAAAACTATATAGTATATATATYGTATAGCGTGGGCCAAGCAAAAAAAGACGCACCAGTCGTACATTAGCAATTCAACATGTACGTAAACGTATATCAGTCAATATTCRTCGTACGCCGTACTCCCCCACGCCATTAGAAAGCTCTTTGAATGCTCTTTTCAACCATGTGCTTATTGTCTTTCTGCGACCGTTGAGGAAAAAGTTACAGTCCAAACTGTCAGTTCAAGACTGAAACAGTTATACGGTTAAATTATACGTGTGCGTGGATTACCGGCCATCTAATTACCGTGTAAAGACTACTTTGACTCAACGGATTTGAGTCCCACAACGGACACTTGGCAACTCACCAACAGACAAAGTTGCTCACTAAATTTGGCCACTAATCGTGTGAACTCATATCTTGGCAATTGCACTCCTTGATACAATTGTTCTGTTTCCGGTTTATCAGAAGGAAGTGTGACGGATGCATTTCCGCGTGCTTTTAACACAATGTGTTGATCCCATTTCTTTCTCTTAAATCGATCAAGAACAATACACCCTGTGACGGAGGGCACCCCTGCTAAGTATGKAGGATACTGCAAAAAGCAAGCAAAAACTGCATAATAAGCAAAACAAGCAAGATGAGCAAGATGAGCAACCTACACTAAAAACGCCGTATTTCCTAGTGGAAGACCTCCATAAGGATGTATATCGATACGCCGAGAGCTCTCCAGACTCAGTCCCTCCACGACGCACGKGAGCAGTCTTGTTTGGTTATCTTCATCCAAAGCAAAGAGTGAAGTTAAAAAAGAGGAGAGCAAAAACAAAGAAGGCAAGACACCAAGCCAGGTTGCTTGTATACAAAGGACCGAAGGCCTGTGCTCACAAGCACTGGTTGCCACGACGGAAGCTTGCAATCGTAAAGGGCAACATGGAGATGAAGTGGTATTCAGCAGCAAAGGCAAGGGAAGCAGCACAGTTAATAAAGCAACAACGAATTGACCTAGGCGTTGGATGGAAGATCCAAATAGTTATGGATACTTCAGTCTATCCCCCTGAAGCTCCCAAGCCCCCGCCACCAGAAATAATCGACAATACATCCCCGAAAGTACAGTTTGTGATGAATCAAGACTGGAAGTGGGTGGAGGAATGGGAATGGGACCAAAAGCCAATGCCATACAACAAAGAGCTGAATGACACCTGTGCTGGCTGTTTAAAGAAGACCTGTTTGAAGAAGAAAGATCTTGCAAAGGCAATAGAGCTTGCTAGATTCGCGAAGCCACTGTTGCCTCCGACAATGAGTGTTGGTGACAAGCACGAGTGGTTCTTAGAGATATAAAGGTCTGTAATGAAGAGGGAAAACAATGTAACCCCCTCCATCCAGTGTGCTAAAGAATTTTGCTTTGATGAGTGGGGACATCCCATGTATGATCAAAGAAGCTTATCCTTTGATTCAGCTGACTATGAGGAGATGAATCATACAGACGAGGCGGACGAGTTGGATCGTGAGAACCAGCAACCAAATCAGCAACCAAATAAGCAACCGAATAAGCAACAACCAAGAAATGAGTGTACTTTTCATATTTAAGGAAGAGTTTGCTGATATGGAGGAAGGAACCAAATGAGCAACCAAATGAACTGATACGATACGGAGGAATGAACCGAATGAGCAACCGAATGAGCAACCAAATGAGCTGATATGATATGGAGGAAGGAACGGAATGAGCAACCGAACGAGCTGCTGATACGGAGGAGTTTGCTTATACGTACTAGGAAGCCACCRAAGGAGTTTGCTGAAAAGGAAGAGTTTAGTTCATAGGTACGAAGCAACCGAATGAGCTGCTGATAAGGAGGAGTTTGCTGATACGGAGGAGTTTAGTTCATATGTAAGCAACAACCGAATGAGTGTACTATTCATATTTAAGGATATGGAGGAGTTTGCTGAGCTGCTGATGCGGAGGAGTTTGCTTATACGTAGGAAGCAACCAAAGGAGTTTGCTGATACGGAGGAGTTTAGTTCATACGTAGGAAGCCACCAAATGAGCTGCTGATGCGGAGGAGTTTGCTGATACGGAGGAGTTTGCTGATGCGGAGGAGTTTGCTGATACGGAGGAGTTTGCTGATGCGGAGGAGTTTGCTGATATGGAGGAGTTTGCTGATGCGGAGGAAGCAACCGATACGGAGGAGTTTAGTTCATACGTAGGAAGCAACCGAATGAGCTGCTGATATGGAGGAGTTTGCTGATACAGAGGAGTTTAGTTCATACGTAAGAAGCAAGAATAAGAAGCAATATAACTAGTTTTTCATTTATTACATATTTCATTTATTACACTGATTCTAATGATCCAACCACTGAGCTTGTTAACCCAGTAGTGGTACTATTCTCAGTCGGTAAAGTTACTTCACTGTTAACGGTCATGTTGCTTGGTGAAACAACAACACCAACACCATCACCATCACCATCACCAAAGTCAGTGTCCTCCTCATCATCCTCAATGTCCAATAAGTATTTCATGTACTCAGTGTTGTCTTCCAACTCTTCTTTGGTTGGAGGCTTCCACTTTGTGGTCCTATCTTTTAGCTTCTTGTCATTTCTTACTCTAGAGCAGTAGTCACCCCTCCCAAGTCCATGCTGAAGGATCAGTATTGGTGCAGCATCGGATAATTTAGGTAAATATGTTCATCGAGAATTTATTTCAAGCACTCCGACAGACATCATGACAAAAATTCCATAGAAAAAATGGTGTGTTCTGACAAGATTTTGTGATGTCAGTTGGCGCGCTCAACATATTTTACACTGGAAAAAGATGGCCCAAAATGTACGACTGAGACCGTACATTAGCTGGCCAATGCTATACGATAGTAGGTATATAGGTTGAAAGCTATGATATAGTACTACTAGTCTACTAGTACTATATACTATACTATATACTACACTAAATTGAAGCATCATATATATATATATATACAGTTCAGTATATATCTGTATATAGATCTACTTCCTCTTTGCTAGTTCTCAGAAGGAGAAATAGAATTCAGAACAGAACTAGTCGATTGGGAGTTCTGTTCTAAAGTCGCTCAGTAGAATCAGTACTGAGACCTACCAGATCCAAGAACTGTGGAAATGAGCTCACACTTGAAAAGTACTGCTTTGATGTMTATTTCTACTATTGATTCCAACTCAATGAATCCAGTATAACATGGGAAACCGTGTAGACCGATGGATTCCTTGAGTTAACTATTTTCCATTAGTTTTAGTCTCACAATCCTAATTTGGATAACAGTCCAAATACTACTACTAAAACAATAAAGTACACATTGTTTCGTGAAATTTCTGTACAACTATTGGTCAGGGAGGAGTCATCTTTGGATGGATGAGGAAGAAGTACAAATTCTCACGGCGGTACTTAACATCCCTGGTGGTTCTCCTCCTCTAAGTACAAATTACAGTACTAAACATCCCTACTAATTCTCCTCTGAAACAAATAGTGACTATAAAGTTGTGGGTTACTTGWGTGTTATTTTTTGCCCAAAGAAGCCACTTTTCTAAAATATATTTCTAAAATGTGGTGGGTCAATTTTCAACCCCGTGTGGTGATGAAAATGTAGCTTATTTTTTACCAAAAATATGTTTTTCTAGGGGAGCATTTCAAAATGGGGGAGGAGACGCACGTGGAATTTCCGGAGGGCTCAGTAAAAGTCTGTGGCACACGATCTTCCGACTCAGCGTACTGGTACGATAGTCAAAGATTCGACAGACAACTCTGCAGCATATTTTTAACCACATACAGTACTTCACTTTTTATCATGTGACAATATGGGTTTTTTGACAAACAGACCTTTGACCGGATTTCATGGGGAATTCATCGATGCGACAGAGCTTACTACCGGTACATAACCTACAACATAAAATCAAATAATGTGGATGCACGGTAGCCCCCGAGATGGCATGGAGTTTAATGCCCCAACGGTCATTTCTGTTTTTAAATCGGAGTATATCGCGGCATTGCAGTCTCATTTTTTACTGCAAATGGATCCGAGTGATCGTAATGCTATTTTCAAATTCCTAATTAGAAGTAATAGAAGTATGTAGGGTACGGGTACTACTCAAAAAAAAAAAAATCCTAAATTTTCCAGGTGGCAACATTTGGCAACACGCGACGGGAAAAAGTTAACAACTACTTGTACCCGTACAATTTCGTACGACTAAAATGGATGAAAAACGAACCGCTCTCCGCAATCAAAAACGTACGGTACCCGTACCCTTCTCAATCTGTCACAACCTCTCTACAGAAGAACCCAACCGAACCCAAACCGGATCGAATCATACGTCCTATATATTGATCCAGTTTAAAGGGAAAACCTAGAGAGGGGACAGATACTATGGAAAATAAAGTAGGCATTGAGGCTGATGTACAAAATGGACCCTCGGGCATTGATATCTCGATTATTACTTGTCCAAAGACCCTCCGAGAAAGGAACCGTCGCAAATCGGATATTGAAACTCTCGCTTCCACCATTGACGATCGACGAAAACATCGAATAAAGGTCACAACTTGGGAACGAAAAATGTTCCTCGGTAGGTGCTTAGATATTGCCAAGAAAGAAGGAGGAAATTTAAGCCGATTTTCTGTGAAAGAACTGGAAAGAGAAGTGGAAGAACTCAAAGAAAAAGTTGATCGGCGATCCAGAGCATCAGGTTGGGTCGACGAAATCTCTAAATTGTGTGGATATTGGAATCCTGACCGTAGCATGCTGAGGCTTTTCGCAGCAGGCCTTGATTACACGAAGAATTCAGACGAAGATGAATTTTATTTTCGCGACTTCAGCTTTTACTACACGGAGCTTGCATCAAAGTTCCGACTTCTGCGCGTTCCGGGCGTTTTTATTACGTTGTGGCTATTGATCTATTATTTAGGAAGGTATGGGATCTATAAAATGAGTTTGATTTGATGTTGTACTTTTTCACTCAACATTGATTGTTATCCAGCTGTTTTCTCACATAGTGCGCACTCTTTGCGTTCCAGTGCTGTACTTTTCTGTGGCATTATGAAGAACGAGAACGTGTGCCCGACGCAATCAGGATCGAATCACGACGGATGGGTAACGTCGATTTATTTTGCCTCCGTCACAATGAGTACTGTGGGGTATGGAGATGTGAGCCTATACTCTGATGGCCAAAATAAATGGATCACATTTGTAGCGATACTCTACATGCTGGGTTCTATGGCGATAGCTTTCACTGTCTTTACGAAGGCTGCAGAGATGACGTTCGATGAAATTAGTGGAAATCGTTTGATGTCCTTTTTCAAGAAAAGGATTACAGAAAATCCTGATGTCCCTCTCTACAGGCAAGTCCGTTGTCTCGTACTCATTCGGATTGTCGAATTAGTCTTTTATTTTGTGGTCCTAAATGGTGTTGGTGTAGGAATAGCTAAAATCTTTCTGGTAAGATCTGACGAGGACGAGCACCAGTGGAACTTGATGACAACCATATACTGGGCGGTTCAGACAACTACTACTATTGGTAAGCATTTGTATTTGAATTATTATGGTTGCAATCAATGCAAAGTGATTGTTATGTAATATATCATTCTGTCACATAAATTTGCCTTTTTCAAAAATCATCAATGTTCTAATCTTTTTTCTGGTTCATATTGAATCAGGATATGGCGACCTAGATATGCCATTCAATCTCCGCTGGTTCAACATTTTTTTTACGACGTTTGGAACTGCTTTTGTTGGTAGTGTCTTTGGATCTCTAGCTAGTCTTAGGGACGAAATCCATGATCATCRGAGATACTATGCTTGGAGTAGAAGGGAACTATCAAAGATGATGGTGAATGAGCTCCAAACTAATGACGATAAATTAGACCAGAACGAATTTGTTTTGGGATCACTTCTTATTCTCAACAAAGTGAAATCGAATGATATAAAGCAAATCATGGACAAGTTTCGCGAGCTTGCTGGTGATAAGGAGTACATTTCCATCAGTGAGATGGATCAAGATCAGACAACTGCTTTGGTGGAATCAACTGGTAGAAAAGGCGGAGTTTCAAAAAGTAACTGCGACTTCGTTGATTTCGGATAATGTGTTAAGTAGCATCTCCAAAAAGATTTTGGATGCAATATTATTCAAGAAATAATAAAAAAATCTTAATCTTATATTTAACCTCGCGAACTAGRAGAGGCACTATATGGCCAGAACCAGAACCTTTCCAGACTAGGGAGAAAAGTTCGTGCGTTTGAAAAGAAATGGTTTGAAAATTATAATGTTCAAAGAAATAATAATATCTTTTGTGTTTCAGGTTGCCAGCAGAAAGACTAAAGGGAGTTAACAGATTTAGAGCTACTAAATATGAGTTCCATGCTGGCAAATTATTTGCAATTCCTGTACAAACACGAGTAGTAGAAAATTGTAGCTCATTTTATAGGTAAAACCCATTATATTAATTGTCAATGCAATAAAAATACTTAAAAATTGTCATTTAACTTCTGAAAAAATTCTAGTGCAGAGAATTGTTGAGGGCCACACCAGAATTTATTCAGAAACTGAACCAATTTTGCCCATTGCTTGGCCTGTTTTTTTAGACATTGAATGTCATTATTTACTGACACAGACAGAAAGGCATAAGAACAGATCACCAACGTGTATCACCATCCTTTGTATCAGCATACTCCATTCTATCAGCAACCTCTTTATCAGTGCCCTCTGTATCAGCATACTCCTCTGTATTGGTGAATTCTGTATCAGCGTCTTTTGTATCAACATTGTCCTCTTATCAGCAGTGTCCTCTGTATCAGTGTTTTCTGTATCAGTGTTTTCTGTATCAGTGTCCTCTGTATCAGTATCACCTGTATCAGTGTCACCTGTATCCATGTCATCTGTATCAGCATACTCCTCCATATCATCACACTCCTTGTCTGTATGAGCATACTTGTCATCCATATCAGTGTCCTCCGTATCAGCATACTCCATATCAGTGTCTCCTAAATTAGTTGGTTGTTGGTTTTTTGAATAACCAATATTAAACTTGTCTTGTAGTACAAAGTCATCCAGTGGATCAAAGATTCAGGAGAATTGCTGACTGATCAGCACGCCAATTGGCATAGCATATTGACCCTTTACAAGCAGATTACTTCATGCTTCTTTGATAATACTGGTTCACTTGAAGAAATGTTTGGTTGTTGGTTTTTGTGCCAGTTGACTGAGTATTTTGAAGATGCTCCACAAACAGTTGCTCCTATGGTTGGGCCCAGTTATGAATTGAAAGAAGTGTGTCAGATTTCTTTTCTTTTTTCTTTTGGCTTTTCTTTTTGATTTTTTACTACTCCACCACATGTTTCCTTGCCCATTGTGAGGTGACTTGCCTTAATTGGCTTGGCAGTGTGCTTGGTACCCATTTCCTTGATAACTGTAGCGAAACTTGCCTTGTGGTTTGGCAGTGCACTGAAATGATAATGGCATGGTTCTCATCCATCCAAACTGTGACCCAACTCCTTTTATTTCCTCTGAATCCAGCCTCTGGCCTTCATTGGCCTGTCAGTGTGCATAGAACCTGGTGGCACCTCCACAAAACCTCCTTGGAGGGAGGTGCTGCCCCTCAGAGCAACTGGGAGCACTTTCCTCCCTAGTCTGGAGAGGTTCTGGTTCTGGCCATATAGTGCCTCTTCTAGTTTGTGAGGTTAAATATAAGATTAAGATTTTTTTAAAAGTGTACAGTCTATGAACAGTATTCAAACAGTACAATACACCATTATACTCTAATGACTTGGCAGATGCAATTTGTAGCCATGATCACCACCATGTTGCTGTTGCATAGGTGTTGTGGGCGTGAAAAGGGTGTTTCAGTGTTTCATTCAGGTGATAATTTAGATTGCGAGGTCAATGGCTGTCAGAAGGCTATATCATGCTCTGGCATAGCATCCAGTGACACTCACATGAACATGCTGCATACCATCTAGTGACACTCACATGACACTGGACATTGAGAATAGACTTAGGGGCAAAATAAGCTTCTCTGTGACATCTTGGTTCTTAGTGACAATGCAATGATACATGTGCCTGGAACCAATGACCAGTATACCAAAGGTATGCACTTGTTATGGTAGTTTGGACTAGATTATGATCTGGTCACAATGGTACATGAATCCACCAAAGAATGATTTGTATTTGTAGTAAATGGGATTCTTACAGAAATGGGGAAGACCCAATGACTTGTCAAAAACAGCCCATATGAGCATTTCACCCGATTGTGCATGTAAAAACTCATGTTCAGGTGATTCTGTTTTGTGCCCGGATGTGAGACAAAATCTCAAGCAAAATCTGAAACCAAATGAACTCCGAAGAAGTGTTCTGTATCATATTCTACTACACAAGTGTTTTGATGTTGTGACGCATGAAACTGAAGATGCAGAAGCTATGAAAGACTTTGCATTTACTGGTSGAAGCTTGGAAATATCAGACACTATGCAAAGTTGAATTTTTAAAATTGCATGGACCAAGAAAATGTATTTGGCCAGATTSTTGTTACTTTTCTCTTAAAGGTTCATGAATAATCTCTACATTCACCTCATCAATCAAGAAAAAGAGACTCTAGAGGAAGACTTATCAGTAATCACYGCAACAAATACATAGAGGATCTCAAGGCAACCAAGTACATTAAAGAGCAGTTCATCTGTTTTCTATCAGGGGCTGGTGGTACTGGAAATTTGGTTTGCAATATTTGGGTACTTTTTTAAACAAATTGATTTTTGTTGGAATGATGGATAATGAGCAATGAGATCCATGGATTTTGTTGTAATCTTGTAGTACATTTTTTGTTTAAGATGCTCTTTGTGGGGAATTTTGGGTTCCTTAATTACCCAACAATCAGTTGATTTGTTGACAACAACTGTGAGCAGAGTAGCTAGTACAGCCCCACAGTAAAAACACAAGTTTTATTGCTGTAATTTGGCTTGCCTATCTGAAGGGACCTACCCCATGCATTGAAAGTGTCCAACTGAATGTCTTTCCAAAGGTTGCAAGATTTGCCTTCCCAAGCATGCACTGATTTAAAGGAGGGGGCATGCAACTAGTAATCCTCCAGGGATAYTGGATGTCATTTCCAAACAACAACATTAGAAGCCATGGTGACAAGAATTGTTTGAACACGTTACTACTAATTTCTTCTTGATAGAAGGTGAGAAGGCGAGGTGATAGTAACAGAAAAAAGTTGATSTTTTGAAGAATAACAATGACACAACAACAAGGCACGCACAAATTGCTGTTCAGTAGATTTTGAGAAATGATTTAAATGTTTGTCCAACTGTAGACAGTACTAGATTTTGAGAAATGGTTTAAATGTTTGGACTGTAAACGGTAGGTTTTGAGAAATGAATTTGATGTTTTGACAGTAAACAGTAGGTTTTGAGAAATGAATTGAGGGCAACCAGTAGATTTTGGGAACAGCACTATAAAAAACAGTGTAAAAGCATGTTCACTGTGAAAGATACATGAGTGGAAGAGAAGGGACTCATAAAATTGGTTGCCAGTGGTTTCAAGTTCTTCTTCATGAGTGAAAAGGGTTATAGAATAGAGCTGAGAGGGAGGCCAGCTTGCGCTTTTTTTGGACTGAAAAAAGGCCACCAGTTTGTCAACGGAAAATGGTAAGTTAAMRTTCAATAGCACATGTCATACAGAGTTGGACGTTAAAAAAGAGTTGAAATAGATATGAAAGGTTGGTAGATTTTCAGTAAAGTAAGTTGTTTTTAATCATATTGGTAGATTTCAAGGAATTAGAATTTAGTATAAGTAGGTTTCCAGTAATGGTTCCTTGGAATATTTGGTCTTTCATGAATGTTAGTAGGAATTACTTTTTTCAAAATAAAATAGTTTCCTGTACACCCCATGAAACAAGGAGAATCAAAGAGAATTTTCTCCTTGTTGTTTAGAAGGGCAATATTCTCATTGTTTCTCATTGTTGTACTAACAAAGAGAAACTAAGAGAATATTGCCTCTCCTTGTTTCTCTTTGTTTCCCATTTCCCATTGTTTAAATAAGGAGAAACACAGAGAATATTGCCTGGGCAATGTTCTCTCTGGGTGGTGTTTCTCTTTGTTTAAGTACTGTACCAGCAGCAGTAGAGTGAATATAATCTGGGCACTGTTCTCTGTATTTTTACACGGTGAAATGATTATGGGGGCAATTCCTGTGCATACAAAGAGAAACAAAGAGAATATTGCTTCTCCTTGTTTCTCTTTGATTTCTCAATTTTTTACAAATTACAAAGAGAAACAAAGATAATATTGCCTGGGCAATTCTCTCTTTGTTTCTCTTCATGATTTAAACATGAAAAAACTAATGGGAAACCGCGACTATCTTCATCAAAAACTAACGGAGTGCCGTGTATGCTTTGTGGCTATTTGTACTGGCTGGTTGTAGTATTTGTTGGAATATATCGTCCTGATGTGTGCCAACCATCAATATTGGTGCGCAGTATCCAACAGCACAACCAGTGGAATAACATACATTCATGATTACATACATATTATACATATGCTGCACCTCCGGATAGATGATTTCAAGGGTATTGCGACCACAAAATATCACTAACATTCTTCAAGTTCCAACTACGTGGTCGCACATACCAATGCCATTAAGTACCGTTCCAATCATCCAATCAGACAACCAAAAGGAACAACAGATGAGCAAACAGATGGGCTGGTCAAATTACATCCRACCACATCAGTGTGCTCATTCTTTACTTTTATTTATCTAACCAACAGAGTATTCATTATTCTTTAAGGTTTCGTAGCGTAGCTATTGATTCAACATAAATAAAAATAAAGAAACAGTAAGCCAGCGTGATTAGGAAATCCCAGGCAAACGAACCACCTCAGTTGTTYAGTAACACTAACAGTTTCTTGTTGAGCAGTCCAACATAGGCCCTCCAGGAAAATCCTTATCGTTGAGTTGACTTTTCTGTCCTCCAAAACAAAAAAGATGAACACCATCAGTACAGCAGACTCCACAGATGGGCAAAATGCCACTAGCAACAGCCACGGCAACAACAGATCCCGGAACAGAAATAGGAATGGTAACAAACAAGGCTCAGGAGATCCAGTTCACAATGACAAAAAGTTCACCAGACTAGATCAAGATGAGCTCAAGGGCCTGATTATCAACAGCTCAAGCTCCCAGGAGTATGACAAGCTCTTTGAGGAACTCAAGGTGCTGGCAGGAAAGAAGAATTCCAGCATGAAATCAACATTGTTATCCTTCAAGAAGCTCACAGAAATGAGTTTCATTCCAGCAATGCCAGAACCATTGCAGTACACGACTGTTGTTGGCGGTGTAACCACTGAACACCAACAAAAAGAGTCTGTTAAACACGGCTTGGCTCAAGAAAACAAAGCGGGCAACAAAGAAATTTAAAATKTATGAGGAAGACCTTAAACACCTGTTCTCCTCTGTTGAAGGACAACTAAGCCCAGGGGTGAAACAACAGCTGAAGGCACACAAATGCTGGAGTGAAACCAAACAGGATCAAGACACCCTAGAGCTGCTCAAGMTCCTACGTGAATATTGTTACCGCGACAGAAACACCATGGTCCACCCAATGGTGGATGMAATGAACAAAATACTGAAGTTCTTCAATTGCAAGCAGGAATATTCAAAGGATGCTGCCACATTTGTGGAAGAAACAAAGACAAAATTTGACGTACTGAAGTCTGCCAGCATAAAGATCTGGTYGGAAGAAATGATTGAGTATACCATCCAACGGCGATTCAAAGGTGTTGAAACACTGGAATCATACTATGTGAAGTCAGAGGACCGGAAGGGAATCAATGAGGCAATGGAGCAACTGATCATGGCAACAGTGATCACAAACGGCTGTCACCCTCGCTTGCACAGAAACCTCGGAGGGGTCCTGAAAGACAGTTACAGCCTTGGAACAGACGCATACCYTACCACCAATCCAAAGGCGCTGGATCTCCTGAATCAGTACCGCGCAAAAACGGGGAACAGAAGAGGAGGTCCAAACAATGGAGGAGGGGGCAGGTCAGATGGAGGGAAACAACAACGCAATCAGAACTGTAGCAACCAGCGGACCAACAAGAGAGAGTCGGACGCCACCACATTYGTAACACACAGGGAGGAGCAAAGATCAGGTAAGATGGTGACAGTCAAGGAAGCAACACAAATGTTCATGGATGCCACCGTGGATGGTGAAGAAATGGATGAGCTATGCTTTGTGCACTTTGCAGAACCAGAAGCAAGGCCTGCCAGCACTCACCTTACAACAGGTGGGAAGCAACAGCGGCAACCGAAACAGGGCCCAGCACACACCACCGCCATCAGTCCCAAAAAGCCCAGGAGTGAGMAAAATAATGGGCCCGGGTCAGAAATGGTCAACAGACAAGCTGAAGCGAGAAACTACTATGCAAGTGAGAAGTTTGAGATACTTCTATCACAGACCAAAGGGAGAGTGAACCCAAACTGGATCCTGCTTGACAGCCAGGCCACATGTAACTGTATCTGCAACTCAAAACTGCTGCAAGATATTCATTCACACCTGACAGGGCAGCGGATTCAAATTCACTGCAACGCTGGTAGTGTCCTGGTGGAGGAAATTGGGGATCTGCCAGGATTTGGCCCAGTATGGTACCAAGAGAATGGAATAGCCAATGTCCTGTTGCTGGGACTGGTTTCTGACAGCCACCGAGTGATGATGGACACCTCCATTGCACAATCATTCTTTGTGCATAAACAGGATGGAACAACTCAGCGTTTTGACAGGACACCGTGTGGGTTGTACGCCTGTGACATAGGGGACACAAGTGGTATGATCCTGACAGTAACCACYGTGGAAGGACAGAAACAATTCTATTCGGACTTGGACCTCCATAGGGCAAAGACAGCCAGAAAGCTGCAAGAGACACTTGGGTTCCCCAGCCTGAACAAAGGTTTCCTGCACATGATAGATAACAACTTAATCCTCAACTGTCTGGTAACCAGAAGGGACATATTGATGGCTGAGGACATCTATGGAGTAAATACAAACATAATCAAAGGAACGACAGTTTGTAAGCAGGCGCCACACGTGCGAGAGGATGTAGAGGCTGTTCCAAGAGCCATAGTATTGGAAAAATACAGGGAGGTGACATTGGGAATTGACTTGTACACAGTCAAAGGAATTAAGTTCCTGCGATCCATATCCTGGCACATCCACTTCCGGACCAGTAGAGCCATTACAAACGCACGTAGCTCAACAATGCTGACCTGTATCAAGGCCATAGTGGGATCATACGCATCTTGTGGTTTTGTAGTCATGCAAATATACACAGACAACAAGTTCAACTGTCTACAAGAACCAATGCTCACATGTGTTGTCCGTAGGATATCAGACCGTGGGTATGATTCATACATACGACACATACATA